>JAGDQP010002552.1:72108-103224 GCA_022664845.1 Lepisma saccharinum
TGTGTGTGTGTGTGTGTGTGTGTGTGTGTGTGTGTGTGTGTGTGTGTGAGAGAGAGAGAGAGAGAGAGAGAGAGAAAGAGAGATTTGTATGTGTCAAAGTAGGATGGGGAAAAGGACGGGAGGGGTAAGGGGAAGGGAAAGAGAGGTCTGGGGCGCTAGAAGTCATGGGTCTAGGGCGCCTAGACACATAAATCTGGTCCTGTTAGTGCACCTAGCTGGGATTTTGCATTTAATTTTTAAGGCCTTTAGGCAACTTTGGCTCAGGCCGGATGGATGATGATCAGATGATTGTTGGAATGAAGTATGTGAGAGGAAACAGGAGAACCCGAGAAAACCCACGCACACGGTGTTTGTTCACCACAAAGCCCACATGGCACAAGCAGAGTTTGAACTGACGATCCCAAGTGGCAGAGATGAGCGCTCTAACCGTTGATCCACTGCGGCCCTAGCACCTAGCTAGAGATAGAAACTTAGAAGGCCCTTATCGGCTCCTTAGATATTTCGTATTCACTCTCACACTCTACTGAAAAAACGCACTTCTTTCTCGTACTTTAAAAGGGCCAATTCTGATCACATCCAGTGTATGTTGTCATTGGGTCTTCCCTAAGTTGTCATTGAGTTTATCCAAGTTTATACGATAAGTTTATTTATGCTTCGTCGAGATACGTGAAAGCATATTTTATTGCAAAACGTTGACGTTGACACGTAGAGAGTGCGTCTATTTTCTTTATCTTAGAACATGCGTTGTATTTTTGGCGCCTGAATTATTTATACACAGACTTAAGCACAAATTAGCGTGACTGAATAATTCCAAGTAAATCTCAAAACACCATTTTCTCAGATTTGACCGATATGATGCATAACACGCTTAGAGCACAGCATTTTTACTTGTCTTAAGATTATAATAATTAAGCCCGGTCTTCTGTTGCTTGCATGTACTTTTTTTCTTTTGTTTAGGGAATCTACAAGCGACTGGTGCGCTTTAATATTTGCATAATTTCTCGCGTAATGTTATTGTAGATATAGGGTGCTTCAAAAGTCGCACTAAAACAACTGTAAAACTAGTTAAAATTTATAAATTAAACATTTATCGGTTTGATTTATTGATTCATTGTCTAATCACTTACAAGACCATGAGTCTCATTTACAAGTGACATAGTGGCAATCAGCATGATGAACCGATAGAGGTTTGCCATTGCCTTCCATCGGATGAAGATGTTCCAAGGGTGAGACCTACAGCTTAGCGTGGGCTCCGAATCACTTATGTTCCCATCGGAAATCGAAACTGGAACCCCTTTATTTCAAGGCAGCTAGCGTTACCACTCATCCACAGGGAGCACAGAATAGAATAGAATACACTAAATGTATTATCATGCTAGATAACGAACATGGCGATTGCGCACTTAGAGTGACCAAGGACTTCAGAAACGTATTTTTGTTGAATAGAAAGGTAAGTCAATTAATATATCCTTGGAAACTTCTTGAAACACGGAATAGTTTGGATTGAATATTTTAGTTGTATACTTGTATGAAGACTGCAGAGATCTGAAAGGAGTCGATGAAATACTTCTATATCCAC
Source organism: Lepisma saccharinum (assembly GCA_022664845.1). NCBI lineage: Eukaryota > Metazoa > Arthropoda > Insecta > Zygentoma > Lepismatidae > Lepisma > Lepisma saccharinum. The sequence continues at coordinate 73,688 of JAGDQP010002552.1, forward strand.
ACAGGCTATGTTTTACGCCATTGTATGGACATAAATATAGTTACAACTACAATTGGTATCGTTGACAGCTTAAAGGAAGTCGGTAATTTTTAGAAATGCGATCTTTCAGCTGGTTCGGAGCCCACGTTAAACTGTAGGTTTCGTCCTTAAGAAGTCATTTCCATACGATGGAAAGCAATGACAAACCAACATCGGTTCACCTTGCCCACAGGCCTTACGGAAGAACATCTATCATCATAACATTATTATTGAATGCAACCTTTCTGATTTTTTTTTTTAAATTTGAGACTCACTTTTACCATATCTTTCAGCCGGCGACAAAGTAGTGATCTGTCATTTTCCATTATCTACCCCATCCCACTAAATTCGGAAGAGGGAAATATTGACTCTTTTAGAGCGGAAAGAGAAGAGCGAAATTTTCAATCGAAAAGAATGGTTTTCAACGAAACGCTCCCGCTCTGAAGAGAAAATGTGATCTTTCTAGGTGGAATTCCGATGCATTATGGATGGAATTTATTTTTCAAACTTAAAAGAGCGATTTCTCAGTATATTTTAGTGGTTGTCAATGCATCGTGGCTACTAGTCAAGTTTGTTCTCCGCTATTTATAACGGCGAAGGTTATCGAAAGACGAAGTCATACTTTGAATTTTATCGCGTTAAGTTACAAATGACTACAGAAAATCTGAGAACTTTTCTCAGTGACAAAAAACATATCAGAAGACGTCAAGAGTACGATATGTACGAGAAATCTTTAAACGTTGTTCTAAATTACCTGACGGGGCGAAATAAATCATTTTGAAGGCGTACTTTCATAGTTGGCCGGCTGGCTGAGGGGATAAGGTGTTGGATAGCGGGCCGGAAGGTAGTGGGTTCAAATCCCACCGAGATTGAGTTTATTTACTCCTTTACATCTTTTTGCATTTTCAATATTTTATTTCATCTTTTCATGTTCAAAGCTAAAATCCACCTAAAATAAAAAGTTTTATACCTACGTTCCCATCGAAATACGCTGCCATAGATCTCATTGTTTTTGGAGCGTAAATTTCTCATTTTTTAAAAAAAAAACCAGATCCGCTCTAAAAGAGTGGTTACTCTTTCCGTTTTTTAAAGATGAATTATTCTGCTCAAACCGAGCGCAATTCCGCTCTTTCAAATTTAGTGTGTACTACAGCCCTACACACATGCAAGCTAAAAAAGACATGACATTAGCACTATTAGTATTGAGTGCTACGTTTTGTGAGGGGGGAGAGATACTTTAGGAAAACTGATTGTAAAGAAAAAAGTGGAGGTTATCACAAAAATTCGAACTTCAGCGATGGTTAGAGATCTCGGAAACAGCTAGAGATAAGAAATTCAGAACGTTTGAGAGAACAGTTTGTCGGGAACTATTTCGTTGAAAGGACTAGTTCAAATGTTCCTAGTTTGATTGTTTTATTTAATCCGCAAGAAATTTAAACTTTTTCATTTCTCCTAGTGACCACCATGATGAGGAAACATAATTAAATGTAAAGTAGTGCCATCTGTAACATAACTTATAAGATTTGTATAGTTTTATTCATTATAAAATTCATGAAACTTTTTTACAAAGATAATAGGGTTTCAATGTTAATTTTTAAGAGGACAGAAACAGGCAATCTATTAGGAGAACTTGTGCAAAATTGATAATATCAGGTGTCCATTCACATATATTTTACTTTTAGACTTCTGCAGCAAACGCTATGACGTCATACAGAACAGTTCTGTCCGCCTGTCGACAACTTTCAACTCAGGGGTAGGAAGGTGGTTGCGAGGCGTCGTTGTAAATGGCTTGACAAGACGAGTTCAAACCCGTATAAAGAATATACATAGTAGAAGCGGTTCCGAAGATGGGTAAGCAATTTGTAACTTATAATCTACTAGAGCTACGAAGGCGGTTGAGGTGTTATTGAAAAGGTCTCGGAAAGTCGACTTCACACCCGTATAGATAATCCTGATAACAGAGGCGGATCCTGATAATAAGGGGATTTTCAACTCTGGAACTACTAGGGCTAATAATTGAACATCCAAATAAGATACTCACTGCTGGTCTGACACAGCTGACTGAGAGAGTACAGAGAGGCAACAAGAAAAACGCCCACCAGCCAAGCATATGAACAGGTGAAAGAGCTTATTACAAGCTTAAGAGAAGTGTGTAATCAAAAGCCTAAGTAGCTTTAAAAGCTGTGAGGCGTTTGGGTGGGAAAGAACACACTTCCCGATGCCTGAAGAGGAAATGAAACCGTCAGTCAGGAGGAAAGGAAGCGTAGTTTGAGTGAGTGTTCTGTAGATGAAACTCTGCCGTTGCAGAATGCTAATTTTTGGAGGAAATTATTGCTTTTTGATTGGGGATTTGCGTCGTTGGGAAAGACCAGTAAAAATGATTCATTATTGTGTAAATTTAACCTGCATCTTCAGGAAAATCAGCTCTAACAGACATTTGTTTTAAATAGAGATTCGTGAATTAAAAGTTCGATGAAGTTAGACCGGATGTGATGAGATTGATATGACCCTATACTTAACTCATGCTTAAGGAAGCAAAAGAGTGTATAGTTCAGTTCAGGAATGATTTAATAATGTTAAAAGGAGAAAAAGAATTAGTTTATTGATTGGTTGCTGTTTATAGAATGTTTTAAATGTAGTTTGAGAATTGGAAAAGTTTTTAAAAGCCATTATTCTATGTTTTTATTATTTATGTATTTATTGAAGTTTCGCGAGAAGGACGTTAGATGTCACTACTTTTATTATGGGGAAACTGAAGTTGGCATCTTTTTTGTACAGTACAAAATTGTTAGTTTTGTTGTGTTATCAAAGGCACATGATTGTACTCTGCTAAAAAATGATTTGTTGAAGAAAGGAAATTAATTTTATAAAGAAAAGATTATCTTGCAAAGAATTATGTACAATAGGTATATAACCACACCGGGAATGTAAATAGTGAATATTGGAAACAGCATGCTATCAAAACCAACCATTACAATACCAATGCGCCATCTTGCCTACTATTATTCGACCTCGAGAAAGCATTTGATCACGCACGGCACACAGGCCTTATCCACAAACTGCTTAACTTCCGCCTCCTAAAAGCCAATGTTAGAGTAATATATAATTTCTTGAAAAAACCGCATGACTTATGCAGCAATCAATGACAGTCTATTATATCCTATATTTACACGTACAGGAATGCCACAAGGATCTGCCCTCTCTCCGTTAATATACGTCTTGTTTGTAACTGATGTGCCAACACCGCCTTCTCCAGTACATACCTTCACTTTCGCCGACGACACAGCCTTCCTTGCTTGCTTTCCTTCCAGTATATAAATCGGATTCTGCAATGAGCCATAGATACCTTCTACCAATGGTGTGCAAAATGTCATCTCACAATAAACGCACTCAAAACCCAGGCACTCGTAATACAGCCGCCGAAACCCCGAAGCAGAGTCCAACGCAACCCCAATAAATTTGAGCTAAACGTAAATTGCACAAAGATCAAACCACGCACATCTGCTAAATATCTTGGAGTTACCTTCGATAAACATCTAAATTAGGAAGATCATCTCGGCCATCTGAATACCTCAATTTCCAACCGTTTAAAACTCTTAAAGCTGCTTGCCGGCACTCCCTGGGGTCTCAAACCAGACATCATATCATATTACACACGTATAAGCTGTTTATGCGACCATGCATTACATACGGTCATATAGCTTGGATCGCGGCGAACGAAGCATATTATAACCGGCTACTCATCCTAGAACGCCACGCACTACGGTTGGCCTTCCGCATCAAGCTCCCAAATCCAACCAGGGAGTTATATGAAAGAATCACCTTCCCATATGTAATAGAACACCTCGAAAAACTAAGAATAAAGTAGTTCATCAAACGCTGGACAAGTGCCCACCCAGCATTACTGGATACTATCCACGTCGACGCACAACAAGATTGTGAACCACGACATCATCATCCATCACTGCATCACCTACTGGAGCTGTACAGACTGAACAACGAACAAGATCAAACTCTAAACCTGGAGGTAGTAGATTCCCGCCACCACAGCACAGCGCAACCATATATCCATCAGCTGCACAATAAATAACACATTGATATACACATACAGTATATTAGCCTAGCCATACTATCACATGTTTGATTAAATTCGCATAGCCCATAAATCATTCACTAAAATATACATATGAGAAATAGCAAAACTGAAGAAACGGCATAACCGTCTGCGGAAGACAATATGAAACCAAACCAAACCAAACAGCGTGCAGAGGTTGTAGAGGGTTTCTCTATATTTTAATCCTCTGTTCGAATAAATCTTTTTTACTTGTCGCCGTGCGTTTACCTTCTTAGAGTTAGGCGTAGTGGAGAGCTTGGCTTTGATCTTGGAAGGCGCTGCAAAGCACTAAAAAGATCATTGCTCGAGTACTCTACATTTTAGGTGTACGTTCCACTACGTGGAGTAGCTTTGGGGCACGCCATAGCTTTAGGTATTTTCTCCCAACGTGTCCAGGAATTAGAACACGAACCCTGTGCAAGAGTCTTCTTATTGTTCTACCGCACAGCGACTACAAAGGAGCTAGCTACGAAAGGCATATACTTTGAAAGATTATATCGACATGAAATGTTGGTAAAAGGTCCCGTTTCAAGATCTTTTACCAAAAAAAAGTCCTGAACCTATATCAAGTTCCTAAGTTTCTGTTTCTAAGTTGAAGATTCGTGTAGTGGTACGCGTGCCGTAATTCACAACACGTGTTCCTTTCGCTACCTACTGGGAATAAAAGCCTTTTACTAATGGACCATACCTACCTTCTACTCTGCTCGTTCATGAGTTAGTAGCATAGCTACTAACCGTAGAGTGATTAGCAGCCGCAACTCGGGAAATCCATCCTTATATCAATTTCATTCAGTGTTGCCAATTAGCAACTTTGACGCTAAAATTAGTTATTTTGAATACAAACTGAGCTACAAAAGAGTCTCGCCTTTCTATCGTGTGCTCAGGAATTTAGCTACTTTTTTCATGCTTTAGCGACAAACATGCGTCAATCTAACATTGGTAAGATAGCTACTTTTAGATTACTGTTTAGATATTTTCAAGTGATTATTGTTGGCAACACTGGTCCCAATGATAGCTTTTATCCCGCTTTAACGGCATGTATGTTCTTTAATACTTGTTCACTTCAAGGAGCCTTGGATAGTAATTTGAAAGGATCACGTGTTGTTAAATTAAATCTAAAGTATCACGGAAGGTTTAATAGGACTCATTACGCTCGCCCTCACTATTATTATTTTTCAAAATATTTCAAAATCTAAAGTAGTATTAGAAATTATCGAACATTGTTCCCTAATACTTGCAAAATCCTACGTAATATGATGTTATAGATTTCGAAATGTAAGCAATTGTTGAGAAATACGTTATCAAAGATTATGATGTCATAATTTAATGAAAGGTTTATTCAAGAGGTTGCCCATTGTTGTAAGTATTAGGGAATTATGTTCAAAAAATTTCTGATACTGCTATTATATTTTCAAAGATTTGAAAAATTATTTTTAAGAAAGTGGGGGCGGACAATTAAAAGAGGTTTGGGTTGCTAATTGTTTCTTTTAAAAGACCGAAACATCCGGTGTGAAGAATCGTTATGAATTAGCGAGGAATTATATCTCATTAGTATTGCAAAACAATAGTTGAAGCAAATTGTGGGTGATTTGGCTCCTGAATACTTAGCGAGAGGACAACAATCCCGTTTACAATACGTGAGTGTCAATACTTTCTCTGGAGAACCTTTAAAACATTCACTAGACCATTCACATGACGCGTACTTGGAAAGAGTTGTAGAGTCAGTCTTGAAACTTTTTTTTTATCAGCCCTCGTATTTTGGAAAAATAAACAACGAAGCTATTTTCTCCCATTCTGTACTGGAGAGGTGGTCGTTTCTGAATTGAAAAACACAATAGAAGGTCAATAACAGTTATTGCAGAACAAACTAATAAAAGAAACATTCAGAATGTTTGAAAAGACCAATTCAAGAAGCATTTTCTTAAAGCTTCCTAATGAAAAGTCTTTCTTCTTCGGTGGTTCAATTGTATGATAGGTTCAACTGGATAGTCACCGATTATCTCTATCTCTGGCTGCTTTTTTACCAGGTAGTAACTCATTGGTTTCCTCATATGTATCTACATTCTAAAGTTTCTTCCTCTTTCCTTCAAACTTGCTCTTCATAAGTCATCTCTGTAAACAGTCTGTTCTTAGGATGTGGCCACTCCAATTTCCTTTCATTTTTGCTATGGTTCTTATGAGGATTCGCCCCTCTTCTACTTTATCTTCTCTTCTCTTTTCTCTTCGTTTTATATTCTCCTCTTCTCTTTTATCTTGTCTTCAGTTTTCTGTTCTTTTGTACTTTATCTTCTCTCCTATCTGTTCTTCTCTGCTCTCCTCTTATGCATCTCTTCTATCTTCTCTTCTGATCTCTCCTTTTCTGCTTTATCTTCTCTTCTATCTTCTCGTCTCTGCCCTCCTCTCCTTATTTTTCGTCTCTTCTTCTCTTCTATTTTCTCTCCTTTCCTCTGCTACTTTCTTTTCTCTCCTCTACTTTCTTATCTCCCTTCTTCTCTTCAATACCTTTTCATTCATCACCCTATCTCTATTATTTTCCACAGCCACATTTCAAAAGCTTCTAGGAAGTTTTTCTTCTTTTTCCTTATCGTTCAAGTTTCCGAACCGTACAAAACCACAGTCTAAGTAAAACACATGGCAAATATTTTCCTCAACACCGTTGGATATGCTTTTCTGTAATCAGTCACCTCACCTTCTTAAATGTTCCTTTTTGACTAATTCTGCATCTTAGTTCTTCATAGCAGCTTCAACAAGTTACCCAAGTACTGAAATAATTTTTCCTATTCAAGCTTCTTTGCCATCAGCAAAATATCGACCATTCCATCTCCATTCCAACTTTCATCCCCGTAGTTTTCCATGCATTAACCTTAATTCCATACTTCTATATCATATTTTCCAACATCACCTGCAATCTGTCTCCTTTCCTGCTAGAAAATTACCACAGAGAATTAACTTACGTTTACAAATATCTACGCATTTTCTTTCTGGTTTCGAAGAAGTTTCTGTCTACAGCTGGGTAGATGTCACTGATGATTGATTATTTTCTTAAACATTCTGATAAATTCAAGTTTATGATTGGTTCGTAATGCCATATTTCAGCTAACAAGAAATGCCGAGCCAATCACTGAACTTCGGTTTACCATGATTTTTAAGAAAATAAAGTATTGAGCTCACAGTGACATCTACCGGCGGGGTAAGAAAGTTTTCTAAAGTTAGGAGGAGACGCGTACACATTTAACAATGTAGGTTAAATCTCTGTATGCGGTTTTTCTATAGTAATGCTTTATTATTTGCGTATTTTATGACCCTCACTTACTCCCCTACCTCTATGAACTCCATTAGCCTACCAGAAAGCTTTTTATAAATAAGTACAACATAAAAGAAAACTGTATAAAAGTAAAATCTAGGACAAATTCAACAAAACGTCGTTACTGATAGTAACAGAAGACATCGTATCACTTATTTATCACCAACTAACACGATAAACTCTTTTCGTCCCTTTGCCAATGCGATGAACCCACTGCTGTCTTGTACAAACTCCACGAATCATTTTAGATCATCCCAGCCAGTTGAAGTTCTACAAATCCAGTTTTATGATCGCATGTAACGTTAGAGACGACATTGTCGTTCCGTTTGAAACGTGACTCAGAGGAAGGAATCGATGACTTCCGACGACGCCATTGATGTTCTGACGATATCCAAGACGATTCAATTAGCTAGACCCTAAAACTCAGCAATACACAGTAAGAGACGTATATAGCTCCTAAATCTTACAAGATATGCAATAAACTAGCTTCTGACGTCTTTCAATTTGAAGGCAGTAATGTTAGACAATTGTGAAATGTTAATATTGACGGAGTGCAAGAAGAGAATTGAAAAATCATCTTTTGTTCCTCATGTGTTTAGTTTGAAGCTAAATGGCAGACAGTGAGTTAATTTACAATTCTTATGATGTTCCCACATATTCAAGAAAAGGATAGAGAAGCACATAACTAGAAATAAACAGCTCAGAAAAGGAAGAAAATAAAGTAAATATATCGTTGAAAGCGGTTTGTATAAAGTACAGACACAAGGTTATCCGAGTCAGAGCTGAAACAGGTCATCGGGTCGTCTGGTTACTGGTTCTATGTGTCACTGGTTCAGTCGGACACGGCCTGACTCATTGACCCGGAAGACAGGGGAGGGGTTTGTTATCTCCTTGTTATACACTTGCGTATGAACAGTGTTTCTTTCGGAGAGTGACCGTGATAGGCGTTTTACCGCCAGAGCACCAAACATTCGACGCCAAAAAATTCTACCAATGGAAATAGTCTCATATCGGCAGGAAGAACAATAATACCCGTAGATATGTGTAAATAATGGCAGACCGAGGTAGTCGTCTGATCTGGGCGCTAGTCAGGATTCGATCATCCGTTGCTGGATCAAAAAGCCAGTCTAGTCATTTGGGTTAAGACTCGGTCAGTCAGGTCATTCCGGTCCAAAACGGGTCAGGTTGCAAATGCTCTTGCTTATAGTGTAAGCAGAGTCGGGTTCTAGCCCCGAAAGAGGCTCCTAAGCTCTGTGTTCACCCAACACCGTGATCGGAAAAATGTAACTCTATGTCGCGTTTGTACTTCTGCCAACAAGAAAAGCAGCTTCGTTGCTATGGAAACTTTGTGACGTTTTAATGATACGTCATATACGCTGGCACCAAATTTAATTTCTTTAGCTTGCTGCGTGTAAAGAATGACATTTACTTGCGGGATCAGTTAGTAGCACGGAAATGTGCCCATACTAGCTAAGTTTCACTAAACGAATGCCGGGATTGTATCTTAAATAGGGTGCTGGCCTATACTTTCCCCATCCTATATACCATACCGTATCCCGACCTGAGCCAAAGATGCCAGAAGGTCATAAATAAATTCAAATTTCGTGTGACCATAGAAGAAGAAGGTTTCAGTATTTCTCCCCTCTTCAGAGTGAAAAAAGTACATAATTGTAGAATATGTTTAAGAAAAGAATAGGAAGTTAAAATGTGTACAAAGACTTTACAAAAGTGCTCGAGATATGATCAGAAATGAAAAATGTACAATTCTACAAAAGTGTTCAGAAAGTGCCCAGGAGTAAAAACTTAAAAAGGAATGGTATATTGGTATAAGAAACATTTGAGGTGCAATCGGGAGAATAAATATGTAAGCAATTTGTACAATGAATTTTCCAAAAGCGATCAGGAGTGAAAACAAGTCTACAAGAATTGTACAAAAATTTTAAATTAGTGATCCGGAGTTAAAAATGTGTAAAAGAATATACAAAGAAAAATGTTCAAGAAATGATTTCGAGTAAACAGTGTGCAATAATTGAAGGCGAAATGTTCAAAAAGTGATCGGGAGATAAAACGTGTTGATGAATTTTACAAAATGTTGAAAAAGATGATTACGGCTGGAGAAAGGTAAAAGAATTGAAGAGTCGAACGTTCTAAGTGCCAGAAGTATAAAACTGAATAGATTTGGATTCACATAACACGCCTTCCAACATAATGCAGATGGTTCTATGACACTACAGGAGTGTACTGTTTACGTCAGAATTGCCAAAAACAATGATAAAGGAGACAAGAACATAAATAAAAAGAACGTTCTATGTGCCATACTAAGTAATCTTTAGTTTAGTTACAGGGTGATTACAAATCATTCATCGGGTTTCGTGAGTTTATTAAACAAAGACTAATACATTTACAGTGAAACAAGATACCTCAAAATAATCAGAAACTGTCTAAGTTTAAATGCGTAATTTGTCATACATGTAACTTTCACGACTAGCAGCAGATGGCAGCAGTTGTGAAAATGGCAGTCAAAAGAGTTTTGTGTCTTGGAATATGAAAAGTGTCAGTCAGTCGTTGCAGTTCAGCGTGCACTCTCAAGACAGTTCGGAGTGCACAACAACCACATGTAACAGTGAAGTATGAAGTGAATTTGTTTGCCGCGCTGTCGAAATCAAAGGTGTAGGGTCCCTCCTTTTCCTCGGAAGCAACTTTGACGGATTTATAATTCCTCGATACGCTGCAACTATGGTTGTTACCACAAATGATACAAGATTTCAATGAGTTCATACTGCAATTAGACGGAGCACCACCTCATTAGCATATTGTGGTACGCCGGTACCTAAACGAAATGACTTCTATGCTAGAACGAGTTTGGGCCGAATTGGACTAGCGCTTAGATGTGTGTCGTGTGACCAAAGGAAGCCACATAGAGCTTTTGTGATGGTGCTGCCATCTGTCGCTAATCGTAACAGTTACATGTATGAGAAATTACGCATTAAAACTTGGACAGTTTCTAATTATTTTGAGGTATGTTGTTTTACTGTAAGTGTATTAGTTTTTTTAAATAATCTCACGAAACCCGATGAATCATTTGTAATCACCCTGTATTTGAATTCCTATGCTTGTTGAAGCATAACATTTTATTGACTATTACAGCAGGTCAGAGTCGCAGCAACATGGCATTAGAAACTAGAAGATTAAATTTTAATTGAACCCTTCCTCCAACAATTCATGCATTAGTAGTTAAAATAAACGCTACCCACTTCCCACTGTCATGGAATCATTGAGCCGCGAAAGTGTTGTTTAAAACTCTGTGCTGCCAAGGAAGAAAAGCCAACATGGTCGACAGATCTTTTCTTCTTTTCCAACAGACTAACAGGGCTTATCTTTCAGATGTAGTTAAGCTTGTTGTATATCAGCCATAGATTTTCCTCTTTTGAGAACATCGAATAACTTCCCATGTTTTCTGACATTATAAGTAGTTTTAATAGCTACTTGTCAGTTACATTTCTTCAATGTCAACAATGTAGTAGCAGGTTCCTTAAAACCAAAGAAATCATTGGAAGTCATTAGAATTACACGAAGTGAATTAATACGTTTATCTGACTCAACCATCTTGGGAAACGAAAACCTCAGTTACCTCTCTGCGTTTCATTATGATGGCGAAATCTCTATCGCAACTTAAGAAACTATTGCAACTGAGCTTGAGTATTATCTCGCTAGTATGGTACTTGAAACATCAGATGGTAGCCAGCAAGACTTTTGGCTTTTAGAGCAGCGCTACCTCGTGGTGATTGTTTTCCCCACTTTCTGATTAATTGTGCACTTGTAACAATGATGTGACATGCGGGTGAGCACATCTAACATGCTTGTGGACAAAAGAGCTTTAAAAAAATAGCATTTATAACGTGTGACATTTTCACTCTTCAACTGTACAAGAAATATTTAAGATATGATCAAGAGTAGAAACAAGTAAACAAATTTGCACAAAAATTTCAAAAGCGATCGGGATGGGAAACAGGTGTACAAGAATTGTAAACAATAATATGAGAAAATGAGCGGGAGTGAAAAGAATGTATAATAGTGTTCAAGAAGTAATCTCGAGTGAAATGTGTTCAAGAATTTTGAAAAAGAATATGAGAAAGTGAGCGGGAGTGAAAAAAATGTATGAAAGTGTTCAAGAAGTAATCTCAAGTGAAAACAATTGTATAAAAATGTTCAAGAAGTAATCTCAAGTGAAACATGTTCAAGAATTGTACAACAATATTGAATCAGTAAGCAAGAGTGGAAAATGTGTAAAAGAATGTATAAAAAACGTTCAAGGAATGATATTGAATGAAAATAGTGCAAGAATTGAACAAAAACTGTTCGGAAAGTGATCGGGAGGGAAAGACGTGTAGAAGAATTTTACAAAATGTTGAAAAAGGTGATTGCGGCTAGAAAAAAGAGTACAAGAATAGTTCAAAATGCTCAGAAAAATTATCGGGAACGAAAGAGGATGTTATCAAAATTGGACATGAAAGACGCGTTTCAGATGGAAAAGAAAGCGTACGTACTTTTGCTTTGTTTGTGCGAAGGACTAAAAATAAAATGAAAACTTCTGTTCATATAATTGTTATCGTTTCTCTTTGGTGCTTAAATCTTTACGTACAACCTCGAAAGATAAAACATGTCAGTTTAAACTCACGAATTAACAACAGAGAATATCAATACGTAACTATGACGTCGTATTCAAATTTCACGTAAATCAATTTAAGCACGTGACGTCATCGGGTTAATCCATTCACATTCTTTGAGCCACACAAAGCACTTAATGGCTGTGCGTAAATGGTGTTATTAATGCCATCTAATTCAGACAGTTATCAATCATATACTTAACGAGTGTCAGAAGCATCTGTTATGTGTGTAAAGCACGTAGCATACATATCGCTTACTACCCTTAGAGGAATCATTATGGGTTTAAATAGTTTGGAGTGTTACGAATCATTTATTTATGAATTTGGAACGCTGAAAGTATTAATTTTTCATTCTCTTGAATCCATCTGGCCTTTTAAATGCAAAGAGAAAAGATGAATTCCTCTGTGTTTTAATCCAGTTACTATCTCATCATTCGGCTACATTATCTCAGGGACAATTACAGGAAAGTCTCAATCAGGCCAAATATCAACTTTCCAGCTCAAGCAATTTCCTAGTTGAACCCCCATCGTTTCTCCCACTATGGTGAAGTAACAACCTTCTAACGCCGTGGTTAATCCTTCTAGGAACATATGTACAAATTTTATTTCAATCCGTCAAGGGGTCTGGAATTGTATAGCGTTCAAATACACACACTAACAAACAGACTTTTAGTTATAGATTTCATACCAAAACTCACCCTTACGAGAAAATTCTGGACTTCCCCGAAAAAGAATTCTGGCTACGTGCCTGTGTTTCAAATAGTTTAATATTTCATGTCTTGATTTTAAATTTAAATCTTTTCCTAAACTGTCTGACTAAGAAACTAGCTGACATAGTCATTTGAATTGACTGATGAAGCCATTAAGTCTGACAAACCAACTAATTTAAGCATTTTATTTTTGGCGACTGAAGGTACGAGGCGGGTAATGTTCGGTGTTTTCTGAACACAAAAGGTTGCAACACTTATACGCACATCAAACTAATTCATGTAAAGCAATGAATCCCAGTCGATCCGCTTCCCAATCACACTCCTTCCACTCTAGATGTCGATGTTCTCTCTCCGGTGCAGTCACATACTTTTCACTCTTTAATATTAATGAGACCTGCACCTACAGAGGCTCGGTGTATAAAAATCGAAAGTTTCCTCCATTCCAACTTTGAGTAATTTGTCTTCATTCATATATCACAAAGGTTTGCAACACTACTTGGTGTATGGGATTGAATATATTTGACTGCTAGTATTCATCCCAAATATGTAAAAAAAAAAAAAAAAAAAAAAAACTGGTGGGGAATGAAACAAATATAGGGGTAAGAATTAAAATTTTATAACAACAAAAAAGTGACAAAATGTTGCACGTAGATAATAATTTCTTGTATGATGGCAATTCGATTGATTTATGGTTCCCAAAGTTCACATACCGAATCTAGTTTAACCTTTGATTTTCCACTTTCGCTTTATTGTGTCTAGCATGTCACCAGATACGGTCATCACAAATACAGAGGACCACAAAACAAGACAGTGTTTTGCAGGACTCGCTGTGTTCAGAACCCGAGCGAGTAACAAATGTGGTCACATCAAAAATCTCATGATAGATAGATTTAGCACGCTTCCCCATTTCTGTTTCCGCTAAAACTACTGGGTTTTTGTACAGGAGCACGTTATTTTGAATTCATCCGCTAGGTAGCTCTGGTATAGACCTCATATTCTATTATGAGGTCAATGTCTTATAAACGAGAAATATAGACACGAAATATTTTTTTTGTATAATTCTTCTTAAAAGTTCTTAAGTAAATATTGCCTAGTAACTTCATTTCTTGTTGAAGAATTTTCACTAATGTATTTCCATGCTAGGTAGCCTGTATTATCATTTATACTGTGTAAATGTTTACAAAACCAATACGACATGAACAGTCAACTTTGTTCTATATGTACGAAAAAGTAAAAATCATCAAAACACAAAACGCTTACGTGCTAAATAATTATACGGCCAAATTTGAAAACAGCACCGCAAAATCAGTAAATAGTGAAAATTCTTTACATTACCGAAAAAAAATTGTTGCCTTGTGAATTATCAATCATAAACCTTCACGTACTGTATATCCAAATTTAGGTTATCGTATAATGGAGTATTCAGGAAATTCCATACAAACCATTCAATATATCATGTTACGTTACAAATTAATATTCATAGCTGCCACATATCTTCCTGCTTGGTTCCACATCACATACGCTAGTTTCATCAATACTCTTGAATCATAAAGACCACGGGTACAACCTAAAAACTGTAACTCTGAATTGGATACTCCCAATTTTTGAGAGGCAGTGGTGAACCCATGATTAGGTTTAGGGGGGAGGTTCTTTGCCTCCCAGTTCTTGGGAGGGAACAGATTAATAGAAACAAAAAATGAAGGTAAAATATGCATCTCTGGGTTCGTCACTGCCTCTGAAAAATAGGTAGTATAATGTACCCCCAAATTTTGAGAATCAGTGGCGGACACAACGATTCATATAATACCCATCGCTTTTGTTTCTATTGATCGGTTCCCTCCCAAGAACTGGGATGCAAAGAACCGCCCCTCTAAACCCAACCTTGGGTTCGCCACTACCTCTAAACAATTGGGAGTACAAAATTCCAATTTTGTACTCCCAATTCAGATGTACAGTTTTTACAGTGTATATTCATTTTCAAAAGATTTAATAATCACATTTCTCTTCTTTGTTCTCAGTTTACTATTTTTTAAATTTAATTTTAAGGCCTTTAGGCAACTTCGGCTCAGACTGGATAGATGATGATCAAATGAATTGGTGGAATGAACAGAGTGAGAGGAAAGGGAAGAACCCCGAGAAAACCCACGCACACGGTGTTTATAAACCACAAAGCCCACATGGCATGAGCAGGGATAGAGTCGACGACCTCTAGCACTAGAGGTGAGCGCTCTACCGTTGAGGCAGCGCGGCCCGTCGTTCACTATAAATCAACAAATCTATTTAATATTCTTCCCATCAACAAATCCGGTGTAGCTTATAAGATCAATATATAAAACAATGGAAAAACTAGTTACTATGATTATTCAGAGACTCAATACTTACTTTTCAGCCTCTATTCTGTACCACCTGCAGAGAACGTCAGTGAAGGATTAATATAAAATTTCTCATGCTTTTTAAAAGACTGCAAACATAAGATGATTTTCAATTTGATTTATATATGTTCTTCTCTATTGCTTGTCCGGGAATAATGTTGGAATAACTACTCCGAATTTGATGATATTTTTTTTATTATTGAGGGGGGTGCTTGTAATGGTTTTGTTGTAATATTTTAAACACATATAGGACAATACAGGATGAAACTATAAAAAAAAAAAACATTTTATGTAATAACAGTTAATCACAAGCCCCTGATACATCCGCAACCCAAATAACATACAATAACGGCACCGTTGCCTACTCTCAAGGATGTTTCAACGTTGCCAACCAACTAAAAAAAACACTAAAATGTACAAAAATTTATTTTTTTCCGAAAAACGGAAACGATTTCAAAAAGCGCAGTGAAAGTGTAAAACAACTATTTCTGCTAATGCTCTAAATCTGTAATAACTAATAACTCAAAAACTATTTTAAAAAGACAGGATAATAAGACAAGCTTGACTGCAACGTCAAATTCCAACAGCATTTGTATGAACAATATGTACAACAGTATTCATAATTCAACTTTTTATTATTTAAGGGAACATTCTATGCTGGTACAGACAGTAACATGTCCTTATAATGTCTAGACAGTTTCTGATGGTGACTGATTCCATTGGTGGTGCAAAAACGTAACAACAATTGTACGGAGGAGGATGACTAATAGCAGCCTGCATCGTGTTTCCACTTCTACCAAACTTCCTTCCTCCTGTCTATCACTTCCTCCGCCAGAATGAAAAAGTACCCCCCCCCCCCTCGCCGCCCAGAAAAAAATGTGGAAACACACCGGCCTTGACACTTCGTTGAGCAAATGTTTTAGCTCCTTCCACAACAAATTGGCTTCAATTAGTAGAGAGTCTTCTTCTTCTTCCACCTCTTCTTACCCGCTCACCCTCTCTCTGGATCCCGCTGACACTCCCACAAAAATACACTTGATTAATTGATGGAAGCAGGCAACTAAATAACGTCCACGCGACAGGAAAAAAAGACAGAACTTGCGACAAATTGAGAAAAATAGAATTCATGTCACGGCATATGGTTACAACTGTTTGGAGACAAGTCGTCTTCATCTGCCCAAGTCCATTTAGTTTCATGGTTTCGTTTTACTGTGACAAAATAGGCTACCAGAATACAAATGTTCGTATTAAAACTCTTTTTCAATAAAGGCTGCTTTCAAGTTACAAATTGTACACTTCGTGTCTCCAGTTTCTTGAAATGTACAGACTGAGGTAAACGTCTGGAAACACCGTGGTAAGTCCAAAACGGGTAGACGGAGTAAGACCGAATGTTGGATATGAGTATTATCGGGTAGGCTCTACCTGATGGAAGGATGAGTACCATGGCGGCGATCTTGAAATATTGAAATTTTGGAATTAGGTCGAGCAGGGATTCTGCCAGGATTTTCAATTTGTGGGGTGTAAAGTCAAAATTTTTATAAAGTTGGAGGAGTGTTCTCGACGATTTGGGGGTGTGACACGCTCCCCACAAGGGGGAGGGGCTGGCAGAATCACTGAGGTCGAGAGTTTTAAATAGGAAGAGGGGTCTTATGGCTTTTTATAGGCTTCCCATAAATTCAAATGTGAGTCAATTTTTCACGTACGTTTATGTGTTATGGGGATTGGGACCCTGAAATTTGGGATCTGACGACCTACAAATTGAATTTCTATTTTCATTTCATTTTCATGGGCTTTATAAGTAGCTGTTGCCAAGGCAAGGAGAGATCCTTTAGCGATCTTTTTCATTCCGGTGTCAAGGATGGGGGCCATCGGTCAGGGTACCATCTCGGCATCTACGTGGTGGAAATGAGAAGAAGCCTGAAAAAGCTCTCAGCCAGAATAGTCGATGTGTGTGGACCTAGAAACAGCGCCGCCCTTCACAGAGCTTATCGGAAGTTAACCACTGGATCACGACATTGGATGTATTGTATTGATATTAAATGTATTCAATTGATAATAGTTTGAATTAATTTTCTTATGGATTTTAAATATTTCAGGATATTTGGTGAAATTTATCTTTTGTCTGGGTGAATTTTGTACTACGTATTTTTGCTTATTATGGTTCAATGAAATGACGTCAGTAATACGTCACCGTATCGTCAATGATATCTCAAGTGGTCTCAACTCAACGATGCATTGTCTTTGGTAATGACAGCCACATCTTCTGTGTTCTATGCACTATTTTATAAGCACCTTGAACATAAAATGGTGTTTAGAGATGCGGAATTCCATACAATCAATGGGAACCAGATCCTACTGATCACCCTACAAACACGATGAACGGTGTTTCTGACACATGCGCAGGGTTTCCGCCAGAATTTTCTGTTTTGGGGAGATAAAAAGTCAATATTGGGAGGGTGTAAGTGGAATTTTGCACGGTTTCTATCAATTTTTCATGGCAAAAATTTTAAAGTTGCGGGGTGCTGTCGAGAATTTCGGGGTAACATCTCCACAGGGGGATGTCGGGCGGAATCACTGCACATGCGTCACGTCAGGAGCATAAGATCTCCGACGAATATTGCGGTCACAATAAGAAAACAAAGTAAACATTCCATTGTTTCAACAAAATATAGGGACAATATTTGAAAATGTATTTTTGGTAATACATCAGACACTATTTGTAGCAGACGACAAACATGGTCTCTTTGAAATTGTTTTTGTACGCAATTTCATATGACATAAATGTAAATATTGTAATAGTCGTAGTAATGACGAAAGGCGCGAAAAAGGGAATTTGATTTTTAAAAAAATCCCTTTTCCCATAATGATTCCAAACCAGGCCTCCCTTGGACTTTCATCCTAGTGTATTAGTTCAACCATATTTCGCCATGACAAAAATTAAACATCTTCGTACTGTCTACATTTCTGAGTTGTAGCGTTTTTTCTCCTAAGTTTTACGTGAATCATTTATACCAACGTTTTTTTATGAGTTAATGGCCAATTCAGTCACAAAGAATTTCGACTCCTCTCCCTAATTAAAAAAAAAAAACCTCCATAAACTTTAATTTTCCAGTGCGAAATTCGAACTCACGCTTCTGTTGGCCGTGAATTAAATAAACACTTGAACAACGCGATCGGTCAAACCGAAAATATTATATAAACATTTGCGAAACGGGAAATATATATATATTTTTAAATTTTTGTTAGAAAACAATCATGACAATGGATGTGATGTTTGTAAAGGTGCATCGTATCAATGTGAGTGTCTATGTATTCATCGCAGCATGTGGAGGCGACGGAAAGCGAGGAAACTGTGTAATTTCCTGGAAATTGCAGCCGCTGGAAAAAAAAATGAAAGATTGATGGCTGTTCTACTACGCGAAATAGATAGATCATTCACACACATGTCCCTTAGTTTCCAGAATTGCAAATTCTCAGAAAAACTATAAATGCGCAGACTAGCTTCCCGCTATGAAGGAAAATAGTGCATTGTGTTAGTAATATATTGTATAGCCTATAATAAACATATTATTTAAAAATATATGACTGTTAAATTTAAAAAAAATTATATTGGAGTAAAATAATGATGATGTCCTGAAGCAGGTCTACTTGGACAAGGTGACCCGATTATGCCAAGTGCATGCATAAGTTTTTGCCGTTTTTTGTGGTAAAGAAAACACGTAATTTTCAAGGGAAATTAATTTTGTTTTATTCAAAATATTGGCCATCGGCTTCTACACATTTCGCCCATCTTTCAGGTAATTGATGAATACCATGCCAGAAAAACTGCTTGTCTTTTGCGGCAAACCATTCGTCGAGCCATTTTGCAACGTCTTCGAAATTGCTGAAGTGCTGCTCTGCGAGCGCGTGCCCCATTGATGCGGAGAGGTGATAGTCAGATGGCGCCAGGTCTGGGGAGTACGGCGGCTGCGGAAGGACGTCCCATCCAAGCGATTTCAAGATGTATTTCACTGGTTTTGCTGTGTGAGACGGCGCATTGTCGTGTAACACAATCACTTTGCCATGTCTTCGGGCCCATTCCGGTCGTCTTTCGATCAATGCGTGATTTAAATTAATCATTTGTTGGCGATAGCGTTGTGCATTAACGTTTTCGCCGGACTTCAAGAGTTCATAATACACAATACCGCTCTGGTCCCACCAGACACAAAGCATGGTCTTCTTGCCGAAGCGATTTGGCCTTGGTGTTGAAGGACCGGCTTCGCCAGGTGAAAGCCACGATTTATTCCGCTTCGAGTTTTCAAAATAAATCCATTTTTCGTCACCCGTCACAATTCGATACAAAAAGGATTTTCTTTCGTGGCGTTGAAGCAGCATTTCACAAGTGACTTTGCGATTTTCCATTTGACGTTTATTCAAATCGTGTGGGACCCATTTACCCAGTTTATTGGTCTTCCCCATTGCTCGTAAACGTCTGCTGATTGTTTCCTGTGACACATTTAATGCTTTTGCCAATTGCTGTTGAGTTTGAGTTGGGTCATCCTCCAATAACACCTGCAATTGCTCGTTTTCGTACTTTTGTGGTCTACCAGAGCGCGCACTGTCTTTCACATTGAAATCACCACTTTAAAATTGTCGAAACCATGTCTCACATGTTCTAATCGATGGAGCGTATTCACCATATGTTTCTACCAGCACACGATGACTTTCAACAGCCTTTTTCTTTTGATTAAATAAGAAAAGCATTGCGTGCCGCAAATGTTCTTTTTCAGGCACAAACTTCGACATGATCACTGAACGATAAAACAAAGACGCTAGTGTTTGGCGGACTCAACTTGTGTGTGTTTGTAGTTTAATGTCAGACGAACAAAATGACGCATGTGTCAAATGAATACGCTGCGTACTTTTCGCTGGCGCCATCTCTTAGGTAAACCGGAAACTACTTATACATACACCTGGTAGTTTGCTGTTGTCTTCTATCGGGCAAATATTACATCCTAAGGTCTGGGTCTAAAGTTTAAGAGGCCTCCGAACCACGTGTGTATACACTGGCTATCGAATCCGGTACAGCGAACATTGTCATTCACTGACCGGGAGTAAATTACAAATTAGTTCCGAGATTTTCAATACGATGCTAACAAACTTCCTCGTCGTTCTTTACACTTTTTGAAACATTCATCTTATTTTCTTTCATTGTCTTGTCTGTTTTGTTGACTTTGAATTTTATTTATGGCCTTTAGGCATCTAAGGCTCAGGTCGGGATAGGAACGGAGAAACGATACGGGAAGGTGTGAGTGAGGAGAAAACCTAATATAAAAGCTCAGTCAGGATGGTCGGCCGGTGGGATTGAACCTACGACCTCCCGAATGCTAAGCCAATGCTCTATCACTGTGCCATGGTCGCTCGGTAGTCGTGCTTGAAATCCGCCTCAATTGTCGGGAATCGAATTGTAAATGTTTCTCTTTTAATGCTATTTTTTTATTCTGGCAAATAACCAGACGTCGGTGGGGTGCAATATCAGTGAAATATGGTGGAGGGGATACTGTAATATTTTATCGGATTAAAATGTCTATTGCCGTCAAAATATATGCAAATTTTGCACTTACTCATCTCATATTCAAACCTACTGTTAAAGTACAGAATGTTTCAAAAGGATTGATCAAATTTCAAATGCACTTAATGTTGTATTCATCAAACCATTGAATTACCATACATTAAATGAAATATGGTATTGTAGAGCGTTCAAAATGTACCACTAGAGGTTTCAACTAACACTCATGCATTCAGGCTGTGAGCTAATTGCAACGAACTGCTCGCAGTGGACCCCATGACTTGGTTATCGATATGTGGCTTCCTATGTCACCCGATCTAACACCGTACTATTTTTTTTTTGCTCTGGGGATATATTAAGGATACTGCGAAATGACCATAGTTAAGAAGTGTTCTGGATGAATTGAAAAAACGCATCGTTACAGCCATCGAGACAGCAACAGCGGACATACTAGAGCGAATAGGCCAAGAATTATCGCCTTGATGTTGTTCGTGTCACCAAAGGAAGTTACATAAAACACATATAGGTGAATACCATAAGGGTCTTTACTTGAAGTAATGTATCAATAATCACGCTGTCTGTGTAAACAGCACACATAAGTCTGTGTAAAAATCTGAAATCCGATTAATAAGTCTGGCACTGTATTTTGAATAGAATCTAAAGAGGCGATTAGATTTCCAGAAATTTCTGTAATATTTAGTGTCTTATTAGTCGAATCACTTCGCTCTCGGTCTCAGCACCTACACCATTTACTATATTGAAGAACACTCCCCTCTTTCCTTATCTTCACTGGACTTACAACCATTATGACACTGTTAAAACTACTTTTAAACTACCTTGAGACTCAATACAACATCGTCTTAAACTAACTTGAACATTTCATGCGCTTTTTCTTACAAGTCTTTTAAAAGATTGAAAGGAGTGATGAATTTTTGTTATCATTATTTTGCAGTCGCCATGTTTTGGGGAATTAACTACGCCAGGATCGTGGTAAGTAAAAGTCATATAAATATACTCATCTTGATAAGGGAAATAAAGAATGTGGTATCATCTATACCCTGTGGTTCCGTCAGTGAGATCTTATGATAACTAAAATTAGTTCTCTGTAATGAACATAGAGGGCTCTT
This sequence comes from Lepisma saccharinum, assembly GCA_022664845.1. Taxonomy (NCBI): domain Eukaryota; kingdom Metazoa; phylum Arthropoda; class Insecta; order Zygentoma; family Lepismatidae; genus Lepisma; species Lepisma saccharinum. Next base: position 95,548 of record JAGDQP010002552.1, read on the forward strand.
GAGCTGCCATGAAAGGTGTTTAAAATCAGAACTGTACCGACTCTGTATGTAAGAATTTGCATTAAATGAGCTTTGATTATTCCTGTTATTGCTTCTACTTTTAGTTTACACGAATACATATACGTTCAACTAAGAAATGCATATACATCTACAAATTATATCCAATGGAATTGCAAATGAAGCTCTCCAAGAGTGTTGGAACACCTGGTCAGATCCCATCTTCAACCCAGGAACCTGCCATAACCTGTTTTCTGAACCTTTTGCTACTCATATTTTTTCCCCTACCAGCCAATTCCTGTTCAATGAAAAAGATCAATAACTCATGGACAATGATGGGTACCAACTCCCTAAACACCCGGTTAAACTACAAAAAAAATTAATGATCAGTCACTTGTCATACGTATTACCAACAGATATCAAATCCTGGATCCAGCACCTTCAGATAATTCCATTGAAAGTGGGCAAAAGCCAGTACAAAAATCTCAATCCAAATGTCCTGCTATCTATGATACATTTATGGAATTACAATCAAATACAATTTCACAACAACCTTATAAGCCACCTGCTCTGTACAACCTTGTATTCACCACAGTAAAGCTCATATTTGTTCTCAGCTCGAATCATAAGCAGATTTTGATAAAATAAAGACTTATTGTCTTCAATTGGACACTGACGTTCCAAAGAAGAGCCTTCAAGATAGTTATTCGCAAACTTCCACACGATACATCCACTCAGGATATCCATTAAAATCTTTGGATCGGAATTTCCCTGTTATATCTGTAACACAAAAGCATGGCCGAAATAAAGCTACATACCAGAAAATAAACCTGCCACTTTTCCTGGTTACTCTACAGAAACTTTCGAAATGCAAGAACTTTATAATTTGGAATACATCGTCACTACCCCATTACAATAGAACTATAAAAATCTAGAAACTATCTACGGCGTTACCTCTGTTAACGCTTTTTCCACTCTCAATTCACCCATGTTTAGTCAAATGTGCCGGAACCCATCTCACAAAACAGTGCGATAAGAAAACTAGGACGGAACCAGCAAAATATGATACGTTACCAGTGGCGGCTTTTCAGGTGAAGTTGGTGAAGTTGCATTTCACATATTATTTCTCATGCATTAAGTTATATGAAACTATTTAGAAGAAGAATCAATCAAGATATGAAATAGTTTAGTATCCTTCAAGGTGTTCAGCTATTAGTAAGATAGAAAAGTTGCATTATGGGTAATGTAGGGACACATAAATATCCAGAACATTGTCTAATGTAGACTGACCATTTATGTTTCCGTGTGAATGTATTTGTAGTACGTCACTTGCTATTTAGACCATGAGCCGCCATTGTCAAAGGATATACAATTTTCCATAACAGTAAAGTCAGTCGAGCTGCCAACAACAAACAACAGAATGGTGAATCAACCGGTGACAGCATCCCGAAGGACTCTACATCTAAACTACAAATTCCTCAGAATGCAAACAGGACATATGCTGGTACCTCCAACAGCAATCAACAAAAGAACAAATCTGAAGAATTTTCTCACCTCTATTCAAAACTTTTCACCACTTATCCAAGGCCTAAATTTTCAAGATACCATGGAAAAATGTATCAGCTTATCTCATAAGTAATGTCGTATTTTTTTACCGTGAGGAAAAGATCGATAACTTACCTGGAACACTACCGTTAGTCAGGAAAATAGTCTCCATCGGACTTCCCAACACTCTGCCACCTGTCAACCAGTTGTTGAATCCCCCGCTGAAAGATATCATCGGTTGAAGGCAACGAAATGGGTCATTGTTCGTCGCACGTCATTCTCATCTTATAGCGTTCTCCAGGAAAGGTGCTTTTGCAGGCTGCAAAAAGGACAGTAGTCTGTTGGTGCAAGATCTAGTAAAAACGGCGGGTGGGGGAGTTTCGAACTCAACATCAACATCATTTTGTAGGGGGTGGAGATCCTGTTTTGCCACAGTTCCTGCACCCCGTTTCCTTTAGGTACCCACTACCGTTTCCTTGTGATGTTATGGTAGAGAACCCACTTTTCCTCCCCTGTCACCATTCTGTCCAGAAATGGCTCACGTCTGTGACTCGCTGCTGCTTCTATTGAGGCATTAACGCATGTGGTACCCATTTTCCTAGTTTCGAAACGTACCCAAGGCCCTGTAGATGGCGATGAACAGCCGAATGGATGACATGAAGTTCGCTGGCAAGTTCTTCAACAGTTTGCATTGGATTTGCCTCCACCGCTGCTTGCAAGGCATCATTGTCCAGCTGCACAAATCTACCTTCTCGTGGCTTATCGGTGTGGCTGGTGTCCCCAGACCGAAACCTCTGGAATCGCCTCTAGTACTTTCACACATCCACAGTACTCTGACCATATACGGTATTGATGTTTGATGCCACTGAGCGGGCTGGATGTCTCTGGTGAAATTAATACAGCATGACATGCGTGTGTGGTCCCCCGACACTGCCATGATCAAACACAAGCCACACTTCCAAAACGTGGAGTAGACCGTTCTCATTCTACTCACTGTGGCACAATCAAGTGCTCTGTATGACTCGGCTATGACACGTACCGTTTACTTCACTATTCGCTCATTAGATGGCGTCATTGCAGCGGTCATCATACATACGACATTACTTATGATATGAGCTGATGAAACAGGACTTACCAAGTTACAATCAGCTCAGGATCCTACTATAATAATGACATTCATTCAACTTATCACCAAAATTTTCCATGAAAGCACTCAATAAGTCAGGAAATCGCCAGGAATTCTCATTTACATTTTGAAAAGGTACAGAATTTAAAATTAACCGCATGAAATAACATCCACAATCATTGGACCAATTTTCCTTAGTCAACAGGCGACAATCAACTCTCTCTTTCTTTTCAGCATACCCAAGACCAACATCTAACACAAATCACTGGCGATTATCAGGGATGCGACAGTTGTTTCCTGTTCAACTAATTGTATGCCCTTCACATCCAGCCCTGGACAAACTCCATTAGAAGACATACCACCCAAAACTTCTTCAATATAACAAAAGTAATGATATATATAACGTAATTCTGTTCTAGGGTGTACATTTTGTATATTTCCCTGCAAAATCTCTTTTCTACTATAACATTTAGTAATTAGTACTTTTCTCTAGCAAATTAGTTCCATTATCTCTATTAAAATAACAAAAACTATTTTTTGCATCAAATATTTAAATTACTGCTTTAGGGATAAATTTATTTCATTACATATATTTTCTTTATTCTCGTAATTCATTTCAATTTTTCACTTTACTTATTTTTAAAGTGTTTTTAATTATTGCGGATTTAATTTCCCCCCAAAAAAGAAGTAAATGAAAAAGCTATATAAAAAGTTTGTTTATTTGGTATGTTATGTCTATGAAAAGTTCATATTGGATATATATTACAAGTAAACTTTAGTATTTATTCATTACATTGTATCTCTGATAAAATAACGTTCAGCTGACTGACCTAGGTGTTACTTAGAAATTTGAGCCTTCTTTATTGAATCCAACTTCTTGTTATCGTTGTGCTTTACAAAGCTTCGCATACGGAAAGTCCTCGGTTCTAATCCAGCAGCCAGTAATCGTATTTTTGTCGAGTTTTTCTTCGGCTAATACCGGGACGATACCTTCAATCTAGATCCTGACTGATTTCCTATTCGCGTCCTCTCGGTCCGACCTGAATGAAATATGGAAGGTCCAGAAGGTCCATATGAATGAAATATGCCTGAAGGTCCATAAAAACAATTCAATGAATTAGAGCTGAAACGGGTCACCGGATTAAGTTTTGGATCGGGTCACCCGGTTAATCGGGTAATTCGGGTCAAATTTTGTACCGGGTCTATGTTTGAGACCCGACCTGATCCGATTTCAGCCCGATAACCCTCAGGGCAAACGAGCTTTTTAAATTATTTCCTTGCGTTTGAACAATACAGGACTTCTTTCAGGGGTGACTGAGCTGGAGATGTTACCCCACCTCCAGAGCACGAAAACTATGAAGTAGAAAATTTCCAGTAAATATTGGTTCCTAGACCGGGTCATGTTTCAGACGGGGCACCTTTGTCCAGGTCAGGCAGGTCAGCTCTGCAACGAATGAATGAAGTTCTATACCACGTTTATACACGCACGAACAAAGAAAAAAAAACAGTCGTCGTATGTGAACATTGCACCTAAACGTCATGTACACTGTTGCCAAATTCAATTTCTTTAGCTCGCTGCGTACAAAGTGTCATTCACTTGCAGCGGTAGTAAGAAGAAAGGAGGCATCAGAATTTTTTCTCTCCACTGCTACAGCCGTGGAATGCCTCCTCCTAGCCGCGCTCACCAATACACAACAAGGAAGAGAGAAAGAAGAAGGAGTAAAACATGACAACGTCGTAACGACACCTGCGCTTCCCTCGTTATTCAAACCATACTTCTTTCTCTTCCTCCCCGTACCATCCTGAACGGAAACTCTCAAAAACAAGTCTTCAGTACTGAGATTAAAACGTAGCTGTTTTTTTCCCTCTTTTTATCTTTCCTTCAAGACAATTCTTCAATTATTCCTTTTCAATATATGAGGAAAGTTCGGAAAGTTTCCGGACTTTCCGTTTTCGAGGAAAACTGAAAGATGTGGAGACGTGGGAGTGAGAAACTATTGTACGATGTGACGTAACAGGTGGGCAAAGCAAACCTATCGACATTACAGCTTGTATGGAAGTTGCTACGCAGAAATGAAAGTGATTGAGAGGCGTGAGATGTGTATAAAATAGACACAATAATGAGATATATTTTTTCTATCTCTATGTGATCAGAGGGTGTATCAGGTACACAAATCAGCTAACATAAGTCTGCTGAGAACGGCAAACAACGCTCTTCTTCTAGTGTTGTGTATGGGTGCATTGAAATGCTACGCAACGAGAGTGTGATTCATATACAGGTAGCTTTGGATTTCTCAACGTGGTGGTCGCGACCTCCAGGGCGTCGCGTGTTGTGTGCAAGGGATCGCGAGGGGAGGAAAAAAACAGTAGGGCTTTGTAGGTTAAAGCTAATAAATCTTAAAGAAGGTACTTTATTTTAGTGTGGAGAGTTAGGGAGAAAGATGTTTTTACAAGTTTTCAGCCAGTTAATATATCTGGTAAGTTAATGTCATTTGAACTACAGTTGTAGTCCGCGAACTAGAGATGCGCACGCATCCTAAAGGTTATCGCATGATCAGGAAAGGCGATGTGCTCATATAGTGGATTATTATCGTCTGCGAACTAAATGAACTGCACGAGTGACCGGTAGTTCGATTGAATGACCTTAATGAACGAACTAGTTCTCGATGACTCGGTCTCTCAAGCGAATTGAATTTCACATTTCTGACTGCTTTCAGTTGAAACTTTTCTTGAAAGGTTCCACTTTTACGTGACAGTCAGTTCCAAAGTTACCCACAACCACTACTATCAAACTTCATGTGGAGACAGACGCAGTTCTACGTCAAAAGTTAAGGTACTTATCCCTATTCTAGTTGATAGAAAGTAAAATGAATCTGCTTATTATAAACAAGTAAATTACTTTCGTGGGTCGCCGGCTAGAAGACGTCGTGAAAGGAGGTCGCAGGATGAGAAACGCTAATATAGATAAGTCTATTACGCACATGGTTCATTTCGTTTCTATGTGGAAGGAAGGAGTTTTTTCTTTTCTTCTTGAAAACAAGGACTTGTGACTTATGCGTTTTGGGTTCTCAGGTACAGAATTTATATACACACTTGTGTGTTTCTTAGCTGAGAAACCAGTCAAGTACATTTGGAATTATTGACTGGTTTAAACAACTAATCTTTTACTTCTTTGATATAATATACTTTCAGCTACCGTTAAAATCAGGGATTCTGCCAGGGTTTTCAGCTTGGGAAGAGAAAGTCAAAATTGGAAAGATGTAAGTGGAGTTTTGCACGGTGTCTATAGATTTTTGACACTAAAACTTTTCCAAGTTGGTGGTGGTGGGGGGAAGTCTCGAGAATTTGGGGGATGACAACCCGCACAGAGGGGGCCTGGAGAATCACTGGTTAATATGTAGACTTCATTTTGGATAATTAGTTTTTTATAACTTAGATCTCCTGAAATATACCCTCAATGTATGTATTTTATGGGTCTAGGGACCTGTATGGAAGGAAGAAGCACAAAAATACGCACTTCTTTTTACCTTTGCATTGGAATTTCGAACAGTAAAGTTGAAATTTGAGACCAAGTGAAGTGAAGGAAACTTTTTAATGAAACATACCTTTGAAAAGTTTGTAGAAATATTCATGAAACACATTTATTCTGCACTCTTAATTTTCTGCAAAATGAAAAGTTCAGAGTGAAGACTGTTCATGAAATAGGGACCACACACGATACTTGGAAAAGGATTCGACAATAACAACTTTCACGTATGTTATTGAAGAAAACAGTACAACTGTCTTGTAGAACAGTGTTTTTCAACCTTTTTATACTCACGGGCCGGCAAATTATAGGGAAAATCTTTCTCGGAGCAAGAAGATGCCACAAAGTTAAAGGTTTGTTTGATGTTCAAAGGGTCCCAACAAAATTTTCAGGTTTCATTGTTTTGCAAAAGAAACATACATTTTAATTTCAATTTTGGACTTTCAAAGTCTATAAAATGAGTGGTAAATAATTGTCCGAGGACCGGCGATTGAAAACCATTAATGTAGAAGCTTAAAATTTAGAAACAGTGCATATCGACTAGAACCTTTAACCTTAACGATGTAGATCACACCCGCCATCTTGGTATGACCTTTCAATTGACCTTATAACCGCAATTGCTTCTTTTTTCCACACTACACCTCCCAAACGAAATGTTCCATGATTTAATTTTTCTATGATATACTTGAGTTCATTTTAGTTAAGGAGTTTTCAGCTCTGAGAATTGTACTATCAATTTGGGAACATCTTATGACAATAAATTCCATAATGTATGAGAGTTATTTTGGAGCCGCGATCGCTCAGTGGTAGAGCGCTCACCTCCGATCCATGGTATCCCCGGTCCGATCCCGGCTTGTGCCATGTGGACTTCGTGGTGAACGAAAACGGTGTGGGTGGGTTTCCTCAGGGTTCTTTCGTTTCCTCCCACTTTCTTCATTCCACCAATTCTCCCATCATCATCCATTCGGTTTGATCCAATTTTGCCTAAAGGCCTTAGGTAAAGTTCAAAGCTATTTAATTAATACACTGAAATCAACAATGGATACACAGTTTTGCATATTCATCCTTCAACATACACAGGTAAACTTTATACTTCCATTAAGAATAAATTATTTTTGAGCAAGTTGTGAAGAAATTAAACAATTTGATACAAATACATTTTGCGTAATAAAAAGTAGGTAATGTTACGAAACAACAATTTTTGTTTTGTAAACCAAAACTGAATTTTTGTTTTCTGTGTGTTCGTTTTCGTACGTATTACAAAAATTAACATATTTGTAATACAAACTGTAAACGTATAATGTGAATTGGGTTCCTACGTTCTCTTCTAAAATTTCGCATGTAATATGAAATGAACCAATCAAATAGCTTCTCAAAATTCTAGATCCATCACTTTGGTTTGGGTGTATACCACAAGAGCCTATTATCACGTAAGAACTGGAAGGTAAAGCTTACATATGATTCAAAACACAAAATTATTTAT
>JAGDQP010002553.1:0-67609 GCA_022664845.1 Lepisma saccharinum
ATTGAAGGAGAAATTGGCAGACGCTGTACAGTCGGGTACACAGCAAGATGGGCAACTTTCTGCACTGTAGACATAATTCACGAAAATGCGAGAGGAACGTGATACGTTGATGGCGAGACTGCAATCAGCCATGCAACATGATAGTGCCGAAGCGGCCGTTCTCCAAAATGAGTTGGATCGTGTCAACGGCGAATTGGCTCGGCAAACTGCTCGCGTAGACACTCTGGAACGTGAATTGTAAGAATTGCAGACTTTACGTCAACAAAAATGTTCGAATGTATGACGAACTCAATCAATTGCGAGCCCGACAACCGACCCATACGCTACATATACGAGAACTCGAAGAAGAAAATCAACGGCTCACCAATGAGTATCACGAGGCGATAAATCAGTATGACGGACAAATTGAACATTTGAATGAGCGTATTTCCCCAGTTGGAGCAAGAGGACGAAGAGGCTGATTCACATTCGCGTCATCGCATTGCCGATCTCCAAGCTCTGCTCGCTGAAGCCACCAAAGTGAGAGAATAAATTGAGCGAGAATTTAGAGAATTGCATGTGATTAATCGAGACTTGCAAACTCAACTGGCAGCACGTCAAAACGAAATTGAAGAATTACAAAATCGTCTGCGCCAATTGGATGACGGCGCTGACGCCAATCAACAAACAATTCACAATTTGCAGCAACAACTGGCCGAGGCTCAGGCCCGCATTGCCAATGTACTTGAACAGGAAAACCAATTGCTTCAAAATAACAACACGATGCGTCGTCTGCAACAGCAAGTGAGTTTCTTGAACCAACAACGTAATGAACTGGTTTCCTCGCTACGACAACCCATAAACGATCAACTGAATTTGATTGCCGAACAATTGCGAGCTCTCGAAGTGGATCGTAATAATGCCCAGGGACAGATGGAACGTGAAATTGAGGCGGATCAGGCGACACTCGAGCAGTGGCTGCAACACCCCAATCAAAATGACCCGAATGTACAAAATCGTATTGCCGGACTACGCGCTCAAATTGCTCACAATCGACATTTATTACAAGTCATGCGGGAAAGTTACCATAATCAAATTGCCAATTTACAGGCCACATACAATGCATTGCAGCAGCAGCAGGAAGAGGAGGAGCAGGCAGCTGAGGGTGAGAGCCAGCAAGAACAGCAGGCACGTGCTGCGAGCCAGCAGCTAGCCAGAGAACAAGCGGCGCGTCGAGAGCAACAACAGCAGCAACAGTATATTCGACAATTGACTGCTCGAATTACCGAACTCGAAGCTCAACTTCGTAGTGAAACTGACACAGTGCGCTCGCAACTGCATCAGAACACACTTGAGCGCGACGCGCTCACGGCGCAAATTAACATTTTGAAACAGAAATTGATTGAGGTAATGGCTACCAACACCGACAACGAGGCCGCACAAAAACTTATCCAAAGTCTTCGCGAACAAATTACGGCAGCGCAGAATGCACGCGCGACACTCGAGCATCAATTCAACGAAACCCAAGCCCCGTTAAATCAGCGTATTGGTGAATTGGAAAATATGCTGCATTAAGCAAATATCCTAATTACCGATTTACAACATAAAGTGGAGTATGTGCAACAGAAATTGAACGAGATGAGTAACAGTTTTGCTCGAAACGCTGCGTCGACAACGTGTACAGGCAATCAATGAACAATCGGCTCAGGCACAAAGTTTGCAGACTCGAATTCAAGAGTTGGAGACACAATTACAGGAGGCGATTAATAATTGGCAACGACTCGAAAACGAACAAGTTGCCCATAATAACTTGTTGCGCGAGACACAGGAAAAATTGAAAGCGGCTGTTTCGCGTGAGTACGAGAGTCGACAAGGAATGACCGAGCTAACAAAACTGTTGGAAAGCGCGGATCTGACAGAAAAAAAGTAAGCACGACATGATGCGGGAAATTGAACGGCTCCAACAGACTATTGTCGATCACGATACCATGTATACACAGCAAGAGGCGAGACTCAAAGAGCGACTAATGTCGACGGAAAGTTTATTGCGAGAATTACAGGCTTGAAGTGGCGGTAAGCATTCACTGGGTGACTTGGTGCCGCTTCAAATTCAAGTGAGAGAATTGCAAAGAGAACTGGAGCTTGTCAATCGTCTACGTACACTCTCTGGCGATGCATGCTATCGCGAAATGAATAGAGAGCATAAAAGAGTGGTAGACACGCTAGAGCGTTCCCATCGATGTCAAGTGCGTGACTTGAATCGTAAGTATAGAGTGTTGGAAGAGGAAATGAGACAGGAAATTACACAACTGCGGCAACGCCTAGCTCACTTGCAAGCCGAACAACAAAATTTGATTGCGGCGCATGACCAGCGTGTTCAAGCGTATGCGAATAACTACGACCAGCACCACTCGCAGGCGGTCATCAATGCATTTGCTATTCCGGCCGAGGTACGAAATCTTATTATGGAAATGGAACAACAACTGTTGGCGATGGGTTTGTGCACCCACACTGCGGTGATTTATACATCAAATATGAAGTTATTGGAAGAGATGCTGGAGGAACTTTTACTTAAGGGTCGAATATTAAATTAATTAATAATTTTGTTCCATATTTGTTTTCACAGGTAGAGGTACGCAAACATGGAACTGTTATTGATAGATTAGATTATCGGAGAATTACTTCAACTGCTATTACCTCATGTCGATTATCAAAGCCTGAGCTCGAATATTTTAAGTCAGGTGGATTAATAACTGATGCGAAACTTCCACGGAAAGAGAATACAGTGTTGTTTCCGTTACGTTTGCTGTTTGGTTTCTTTAGTGATTATAAGGAAATTATGTGGAAGAGCGGGCTTCGAATAACATTTAAAAGAAGTGCAAATAATGATGTTTTATTTTATCGCTGGAAAACAAAGAAAGCAGATGGTACTCTAGATGACGCTACATTAGCTCATGCTGCGAAATTAGTGATTACTTAAATGGAGCTGAGAATGCCAATTGTCGAATACGAGAAAAATTATTCGATGAAATTAAAATCCGATATACTTCGACAACCTCAAATACCAATTGAATTTCTCACGTATCAAAGTGTTCAACGACATGTTTCAGGTTCTTATTTCGAATTTGATGTAATAACACAGTTTAACTCACTACAATTCGATATGCCTGATTTTGTAATAGTTCTTTTCCAAACTAATCGTGATGATAATACTCAGGAGAAAGACGCTAGTAAGTTTGATACATGCAAGATTAAGAATATTTATTTAAAAAATGCTCGTAACGAAATCTTCCCCCTTAAGAATTTAAACCTGGATATTATGAAAGCAGATTATCTTAAAATGTACGATAGTTACACTGCTTTTAAACGTGTAACACAGAAAAATACTGATATGTTTTATTCCTCAAAAGAGTTTATAGAAAATCGTCCAATGTATGTCATTAATACAAGTAAACGCAAACAAGTTGTTATTAACGAACGAACCAATATTAACATTATAATGGATTTTGAGGAAGCAGTTCCCGCGAATATGTTTTCTACAGTAATTCTTATAGCTCAAACTTCATACATTTATGATGTGAAAAACGAAAGAGTGATAGAACAATTTTAGTGAACATGTTTTCAGGAGAGAAATAAAATGTTATTACTTTGCATGTAGACTGTAATTCGCTCTTTCATGGATATCACAGATACAAAAAAGGAGAGAGAGATCAAAAATATGCAACTGAGAATCTTTAATACACCCACACATAATATGATTTTCACATGCCATTCACATTGATAGAAACTTCCGCCCGTGCACGCGAAACGTAGTATCACGGAAAGACAGAGCAAATTCATACAAAATATGGATTTACAACAAGAGAGAAAGCTAAACAATTTGATGTCTTTTTTTAAAACTTCAGCGCTTTTTTTTACAGCAATAAAGAAGTTCATCGTGGGAGTAACAAATTTTCACGAGCATGTCTCATGTTAAATATACCATGACGGTATTCACCTGATGCAAAGCAGCTGCTGAAGTACTTCTGATTGCACGCGTATAGGAAAACTAACAATTCATTACTTAGTTATAACACTATTCAATAAGTTAGCTGCATTATCAATAGATAAACACACAGTAAGGTAGCAATAATGTTAATGAATGATGATAATAGCAGCAATTAGCTGTGATATTAACAGATGGCGGTAGAGAGGTGAGTAATTCCGATAGTTCACAAGAAAAATCAATAGACAGCGGTAGAGTAGCGGAGAAAAAAAAAAATCTAGTCACAAAAAACGGAGGTGGAGGGGAAGGTGGAGGCGAAGGTGGAGATGAAGGTGGAGGTGAAGGTGGAGGGGAAGGTGGAGGCGAAGGTGACATGTTAAATGTAGATTAACCATAGAGAAAAAAATTTGCAGCCGTGGTCCAGAGGTGACGCCTTAGACGGTAATTTACCAATAGCAGTTTTATGCAAAAACGTTACTTTTTATATACTACTGTTCTGCTGGCAACACTGTCCACGTGCAGTGGCATGTTATGACAAGTAAAGATGCTTGACGAGAGTGTTTATTTCTGTATAATAGTATGAGTTGGTGTTTTTTAAAATTTAAATTGAATGTTATTTAAGGCTCTTAAGCATTTTCTTTTGTGTATTTAACATAGCAAATATGAAGTGTTAAACTGTGAATGGCTGTTCTGTGGGTAGTTAAATTTTTCGGCGCTAAATGATGTGGTGGAAATATGGAAGGGGCCGCACTCCAGATGATACTTTAACTGAGGAAGTACCCTTGCACGGTAGGTATAAAATATTAATTTTGTATCTAATTTACCTAAACTCTGACGTTGTTTCCATGCTTAGATATACAACTAGTAACAGAGTTGTGCTCTTGTGATGAAAGTAATGTTAGATTACCGAAACTGAAGTCTAGCCTTGTCAACGCGTTGTTCATAATCGTGCTTGATTATAATTTTATAATGTTTCTCGTGTAATTCTTGCGAAATCACAGTCCCCTTGTGTGTAACTTTAAAGGTGCTTTAGCACCCCTTTACCACTTTTAATGTGTTTCGTTATGTATGACTATGAATCTTATACACGTTATACCAGAAAGGTGATTAGAGACGAGTTTGGAGGTGTGTGTGTGTGTGTGGGGGGGGAGGTCCGGGACTCTAATATTAAGATTTTGTACTGACGTATAATTTTAGATCGAAACACAACTTTTCATTTCATAATTTTCAAGGTTACAAAATCTTAACCGTTCCATAGTTACGTGAAAAGAAGACTAACAGCTTTAAGTTTCGGGCAGGCAAAATTACGATTCAGCACATGGCATTTAAGTGAGTGCTCTAAGTAATTAAATGCATTTAAGCGAGTGCACTATGTAATTAACTAATTAATGTGCACTGCACATTAAACAGAAAAAACAAACAGACGAGTTGAGTATTTTTCATACTATAGCTTCCAGATTTACTACGCTGCAACAAAGAAAATAAGAGCAAAAATTCCTTTAAAATGGTTTCTATGTGTCAGAGTAAGTGAAACCAGGCTCAGATCGAAGCTGGCAGAAGATAGAGGAAAATTTTGCTTTTGTAAAATTACGTAAAATGTATTGGCAGCCCTTTTGCTAAATCTTTACGTAATTGTTCTGTGCTTTTACAATGCTGTGATTTTACAAACCGACTTACAATGTGTATGTAAATTAAACTACAAAAGTTTATGTCCTTCTACATACTTTGTACTGTAAATAGAATTACATAAACTTTTGTATGTAATTTAAATTTACATACACATCGTAAGTCAGTTTGTAAAAGTACAGAATAATTACGTAGAGGTTTAGTGAAAGGGCTATCAATAAATTTTATATCATTTTACACAAAAAATTCTTACAGTGTATTTCTGCAGCAACTTTGTCTCAGCGGAACAGGCCCTGAGATGATTCGACATCATCTCACCTCAGTACGTATTCTTTGCAGAATAGTTGTTTGCCATAAGGGCCTTAATTACTGGAAACGTCAATACTTTAGTATATTTACACATCATACCGAGCTACATCCAATTTAAACCCCATTTAAGCGCATTACGTGGGCTTAGAGCACCTTACCAAGACAAAAGTTATCATGGTGGGATGTTAAGTTTGACACTGTATTGGATCATTCGATTTAATCTCTCACTTGTAAGTAAAGATACTTCCATGCATCTTTATTTGAGGACAGTGAGAAATTTTACAGCGCCAACGAGAGTTAAATAACTCTTTATTTGCTTTAATCTGACATTCACCTTCATTGTGATCAGCTCTGTTTTTGGCATCTGCACTCAGGGTGCACGTGAGAACAAACATTGGCATGTGAAGAGCTAAAATGAAACAAGTTATTTCCCTAGAAATTATTTTTCAGAAATGAGCAAAATGTCTCTTAAAATATATTTACAGTTAATTTCAGAAAAATGCTTAATCATTCAATTGCATATGTACTAAAAAGATTCGGGAGTATCTAGTGTTCTTCAATAAATTTCCATCACTAAATTATTTGACTTTAAAAATTGATATAACTTGATTTGCACAAGACGATATAGTATATTGCTTGCTTTTCACTTAATTCTGATGAGATTATATATTAAACTTGAACTAGTTATGTGTTCCAGATCAATACAACTACTGTACTAGTGAGGTACAACATGGTTTTCAGTAGTTTGTGATTATTGTAGTTCCCTGTAGAAGACAAGTGTTCGATCTTCTCTGACATTCAGTTGTCTCATTTTAAAAAGAAATGTGTAATCCTATCTCTTACTTAGAGCTCTAACATCGGCCTTTAAGAGTCCGTTGCTGCAGGAGCAGAAGAAATAATCGCATGCTCTTTTAGGAAGTGAAATAGAAGAACTACTCTCACTAAAGTGAAACGGCTTCACTGAAACTTCTATTAACATATCGTTGTAGATTTTCCTTTTCTATAAAATAAATCCTTTTTGCTGTTTGAATGGCATTCATAGTTTTCATTTGTGTAAAATTTTGCATTTCAGGTTATTAATTGGTCAGTCTGTAGAGCAGAGCCGTGTTGAGAGGAGACTTAAAGGGGCTACAGCCTAGACCCCCCACTGCTTCTGGGGCCCAGCCAAAGTAAATAAGTTGCCTTTACTACTACAAAAGATGTGTAACAAGGGTCCTAACAGAGTCAATAGCCCAGGGTCCACAAATAGCTTAATCCACCACTGCTGTAGAGTAAATAAACGCAATCAAAATGTTCCCTGTTTTGTGCTGGATGAAGAAACGTTTCCTGAGGGCTAATTATTTGTAAACTTTGCCCAAATAACATTGAAATACGCTCTCTGTGCATTTCCATTTTTTCTAATTCAAATAACTTACAACACCTCCTTACCAAATCTAATGTTACATCGCCTGATCGCCTGTATTGTATATATATACACATACCTAGTCTTGCCATAAATACTGTCACTGGAAGGGGTAGTCATAAAGTGCATACACAACAGATACAAAATGTGCAGAAGTTACTCAAAATGACCACCATGCACTGTGACACGAGCCCTTAAACGGCGTGGCCAGTCATCAATGGATGTACGCACACAGTCCATTGGAAAAGTGTCCACTACTTTGATGAGGGCACGTTAGAGAGTCCAAATTGGGGTGGCGTTTGGTACAAGCCATGGCCTCTAATCGAGACCACACGTTATAGTCTAGCGGATTGAGATCTGGACTGCTGGCCAATCACTGGCAGCAATGAAGTCCAGCACATTGTCCAGCCATGTTTGATTCACCTTAGCTTTATGGGTCGCTGCAGAGTCTTGGTGGAAGGTCTACGGCTTGTTGGCAAAGAGTGTGTTGACTAAAGGTTTTACAGCTACTTCCAAGATGTTTTCACGATACACTTGAGCACTTGTTTTGACCCCTTGTGCACAGAATTGCAACTTTGTGACTCCGCCAAACCATCAACGAGGACGGATGGTGACCAAGCTGAACCTTTTTCACAACTTTAGACGCTTCTCTGGATGTGTGAGCATATACCCTATCATTTTGTTTGTTGAGGGTGTTCTTCAATGTTGAAAATTTGTTCATTAGAAAAGCACATTGATATGTGTTTTCCATCCGCATACCTCTGAAGCAGGGCCTTGCAAGTCACCTTTCTGTTTGCTTTAAGTGCAGGAGTTAGGAAATGTCCGGTTTATCGGCCGAAAGCAACTAACTTAAGGTCACTTCTGAGTAACCTTGACATTGTCTTTTGCGGAATGTTCATTTCCCGGGACATGATTTTTTGCTTCCGAAGGAGGTTTCGACGAATTCTCTGCCTGACAGCCTGGATGGCTTGTGGTGTTCTACTGCTCCGCGTTCGGCCTAGTCTTTGGCGGTCACTTACAGAGGAAGTCTCACAGTACCTTGCTATGGTCCGATAGACGAATCTCAGTGTGATTTTCAGAGGTTGGAGAAGTTGGAAGATCTTCGATGCCTTGTGACCACACTTGTGTAATGCAATCACAGCTACACGGTTCTGTTCCTGACCCCACTCCATCCTTACAATATCACGGACCTCCAAAAAAACTTGAATTACACAATGCACAATACACAGACTACTGACAGGAGTGCATTCACTAAGGTCTATGCGGTATAAAACGCTCGGTTCCGATCTGCAACTTTTGTGACAGTATTTATTGCCAGACTAGGTATATATATAAACACACCATACGATGACCAGATGTAAGTAAAAAGAATTAAAAATGGATATAACTTATTTTGCACCAAACCTTTTCTTGGATGTAACTTATCCCACACAGCAGAGTACATCCCTGGGACGTTCCATTTAGATCCCATTAACGTCAGATTAGTCAAGCTCCCATAGCGATGTAATAAGGACATCCGTGGGATAACTCTACGGGCGACATGATCAGTTCATCCCATATGGAAATCCCCGGGATAGGCGTGCGTGATTGCCTATTTTTCTAATTAAATGCGTGAATATCGATATCCTTGATTATTTCGCTGTCATACTTCGACCTTATATTAGACTTTCGCTGTCATACTACTAGTAGTCGTAGGTAGTAGTATTTATTACTATAAGAATGATATGAGAAGGCAAAGAATCAAAGCTCGAACGAAAAGTTGCTTGGATGACTTTGTGAAAGTACTTTGTGCGTGTGTTGGGACGTGCTGTTCATCACTCTTTTGCTTTAAAAACGTCTATTATATCCATTGACCGCAATTATAATTCAAGATTTGTTTTGAATGTTATTGAATTTATATTTGACAGGATTTGAGAAATCGGTAACTATCCGCGTAAGAATTTTGAAATTTAGTTTATTTAAAAGTTAGAATGTTTCCGAAAGTAAGATTTACTGCTATACTCTCGCGACACAAAAGAATACAGCGAGGAAATGCGTTTATTCGAACTTTGCTGCATGCCACATGTAAGGCTTAAGAAACAAAGGTGATAGATTTTGACAAGTAAATACGCGAGCAGTTATGGCGGGATTACTATTTTACCTTTAGAAACTTTAGTTCATTTTAAATTTGAAGGTAATATTTCAACCTCACCATTACTTTTACGTTGGTGGCGTAAGTAGGAGGGAATTTCATATGTAAAGGAAACCTAAGTAAACTTTTGAAGGGAGCAGAAACTTGCCAAAGCTAAGCTATAGAACGTTAATTTAGGGATAACACGCCTCTTCTGCCTCGAAGTTTAGGCTATTACCTCGTGTTCATTATTTTTTTTACTGTTTACTAAGCTACAGTGGGTTAGAATAGGTTAGATTAAGTTACGTTATTATATATACGCATTTTGAAATGTTACATAATTGATATAACTTTTTTTTTACTCTTTACAAGTTAAGATATAGAAGCTGCATCGGCTCTACAGAACTTCACCCGAATTTTATGTACAAGGACAAAAATGTGCAAAAAACGTTTTAAATTGCAGTGAAATTCTGTAATTACTTATCGATATAAAGGCCAAGGAAACCTCGGTTCTGGATAGTGGTTAAATATTACAATTTCTCACCGTGATTAGTCAAAATTTCTAAAATTTACTAGTTTATTAGTTTGTTTTTGTAGTTATGGATTTCGTAATGAGAAATAAGTGTTTTCTTGCTGTGAAAGCCATGTTAAACATAGTACTGTTTGCCAATGGCGGATGGTATCGCGTAGGGTTACAGTAGTAGCGTGGGATGGAAGGGTGATTGTGGGTAAAACATGGCCATACAATGCGAAAGATGTGATGTCTCTTAAGTGGTTTTCGTGAAGTTATTCCATAAAAACGAACAGAATATGTTAATTTTTTGCGTGTGTGCGAGGCAAATTTTGTAATTGTCAAATATTCTATTTCTGTAGTTACGCACAGTACAAGGGGAGAAGTGGTGGAACGTAATGGCACTAAAGGCTGCAGTTCTTTGGTATCAATCTATGTAATCAATCATCCGATCCATTCTGTTTAAATTACAGACAATTTTCAGCAATTTTTCGAAATATAAATGTAAATTAAAAATCGAATTATACATAAACACACCTCCATAGTTGGAGTGGAATGCAGGTATAACCCCTTTCTTAATCTTTCATCTCTTTATCTTTGTCTCCAACTATTTTTCTTCTTTCCGTCTGAGTTTCTTTCTGTACCCAATACAACAAAGCACGCCATAAGTAATAGTCCATCAGGTTTCGTCCAGTATTTTTTTAAAACTTCTTTTACACTTCATTTTAATACAACAATGTGAACACAATAAAAGGATGTCGAACGCATTGAATATTTCTACCTAACCCAATGTCACTGTAACAACGTAGGAGTCTGCTTTGTTTAGGGATAATAATGTTCAGTTTTGTTGGTCAGGGAAATATTACCAAAATCAGTGATTTTCAGACATGTTTATCGTTAGTCACTCTGTATTAACTAGATGTACTTATAAACACCAGCTGCATTTATGTTGAAACCTTTCAATCATAGTGATACTCAATTGAACTCTACTATTATTAGCAATTATATATTAAATATTTAATTTTCTTTCTTGGAATTGCTTGTAATAGTTAAGTTACTGTTAAAACAACATAATTATAACAACAGTATACAATAACTTCACGTTTTGCTATCATTAATACCATGTCAGCAAAAGTTCTTTATTTCCTCCGTGTCCTTTCTTGCACACGGGTTGCTCAGGATTTGCTCTTAAAATTTTCAAGCTGGAAAGTGAATAACTGCAAAGTTAGAATTTCTAGCTTGAAAACTTTTAAAGCGAAGTCTGGGCAACCCGGATGCCAAAACGGACACGGAGGAAATACAACGCTTTTGATGCTATCTGGCATTAACGGTAGCACATACAGAGGCAAGTTAATTGTATTTGGTGGTGCAAATAACCTTCAATATAAATTATTTTACATGCAGTAACTTATCCCATTATAGTCCCATATTTGCCCTAAAAGGATCCCAAAAGTACGTCTTAGGGATGATCCCGGGGCGGATATTTGGAGGTCCCATGGATGTAAACGGAACCTAAACAGGACGTCCCACGGACGTCCTGATATCCTCCTAGGAGATCCGTCGTACATCCCTGGGATGTCATTTTGCTCTTTGGGATTTTGCACCAAATGAAAAATTATTTAATTTTGTAAACTGATGATTATAACTTTTTCTGCACAATTTGTTTTTAGTTTTATGAGGAAGACGCCTCTAATTAGGCAATGATAGCGAGAACTCATTACAAAGTGGATTTAACTTGTTTTACATTTACGTTCTTGATGTCACAATGCAGGAAGATCACAAATGAACATAAGTAAATGTGAATCACTGCCTTATTGATGGCGTGGGCTAGAGTTTCCTTAAGCCCATAAATAAATTTAAATCATCCGTTTTATCAGATTTATATTGATAATCAACATGAAAAATTGTTCTGAAATATTTTCATAAGACGAAAGACTAAACCGGAGCTCATACTTGAATTAAATTATTTATTTTATTATGAAAAGAAGAAACATAAGTAGATGATAACATTTCAGAACGGTATCAAACTTTAAAATGTTAAAGATTCTATTTACAAAATTATTATAATTTTATTATTTATTAAAATGTTGATAGCATTGGAAAATATACACCTACAAGTCATTTGAACGTACAGGTATGTAATGAATGTTTGCTATTTGAAGATTGGAAAAGTTAAAGGATCTAAGTGCCATTTTAATGTTTTGGTTTTTCACTGCTAACCAATCTAAGTCCTTGCGCCAATGCCCTGCCTAAGATTTATGTGCCCCAATTGTTCCTTGTAGTTGCGACAGTCTCCAACAGAATGCCCTAGTCCTATGTCCAGACAGGCCTGCACGGGACCCGATCAGTTCGGCGCCTCCGTTTCGGCGCCGTACGTTTCGGCGCCAGAGCTTTACCTAAGAATCACACCAGGGAAACTATTGTATTAAAGAGGTATTAAAAACTTGGTCCATAAGATGCGACAGACATAGTGTTTTAAAAAAAGGGGAAAAATTGGTCGCCGGACAAAAACGGTTGTTTTTATTCAATTTTTCGTGCTACTTAGGAAAAGAAAGTTTTTTTTACTTTTACGGGGTTCCTGACAACATTTTATGATCAATGAAATAGTTAAAAGGTTAATTGATGTTCAAAACATACATATAGAAAAAAATACACAATGGGACCGCGTCTGACAAAGTTTTGAAGCAAAATGTATGTTTTCTGGGTCTGAGACAAAGATGCCTAAGGGCCAGAACGTTTCTCTCATGTACAAGGGTGCTAATGACATATATTGCATTCCTAATGTAAATTGCAAGTGTTTTGTACATTTTTTAACATAAGATCATCCGATTGAATGCATTAAGTGTGTTAAGTACTGGATATTGGAGATGAAAAGGTAAAAAAAAAACAATTTCGTCAATAAAACCACGGTTTTTTTTACTTCGTGGAAAAAAATTTTTTTTTCCTGTTTTCTTTTCAAAACTTCCGGTTTTTTCCGGCCTTTCAAACACTACCCTAACAGCACACATACCTTTCAGAAACGTTGCAGTTACATAATATTGTAACATTGGAAACATAACAGTTACATTACATTACGTTGAAGTAATGTTTCAGTTTAGTTTCTTCAACGTGGAAATGTCCGTCCACAGAAACATTACAATGAAACATTCCTGTACATTACAATGAAACATTGCTGTACATTACAATGAAACATTCCTGTGCATTACAATGTAATGTCTCTGAGACATTGCACTGGAATTGTACGACAAGCGACAACATATTTGTAACCACTCGTAAAATTTCTTTACCAAATAATTTTGGAATAGCTAAACCTATTGGGGTACAGTTTTCAGTAACGTAAATGAATTACGTTCTCCAAGTTACAGGAAACGGCACTCAAGGTCTATCTATTCCAAAAGGAACTTGGAGAAAAATATTTACGACTGGATAGAAAGTTTTTTTGCTGATTGTACATAATTATTGGAATGAAATTGTGAAAAGTAGTATTTATAAAATAAATTTAGAACGAAGCGATCCCGAAATTGCAGGTGGACCAGCGACCGATTAATATAGTTGAAGTTTTCCCTCATCCACGGTAAGCAATAAAATGACGGGGTGGTAAATTCGAATGAGGCCCTGACCTACTGCTTTCCACAATTGGACTCATGTTTGCGGGAAGGGAGTAGATGGCTGAACCCCTCGTGATTTTGGTCTAAAGGTTAGGTTAAATTTGGTTTGTTTGCATTCTAAAATGAATAAATAGCTTCTAGATTAAGTAAGGGTAGGTTAGTTAAGTTAGAGTAGGTTAGGTTAGGTTTGGTTTGGTTCGGTTAGTTTCTTAATATCCGTCACAGAGCGGGTCAGTCATCTATACCCTTGCATTTGTTTGCTGTAGTAACGTTGAGTTTTCTTTTACTTTTCTTAGCTCTCGATCACTGAATACAAGCCATGAGCAAATAACATTATACTAGGCCCCTTGAATAAAGAACTAAGTTGATAGCCTAGACTGTCATGAATCCAATATGTTTTTCTTTTCGTTATTTACACGGAAAGAAATTAGTTTTAACTAAGTCAAGATTTTGCTAGGTTGATGACCAAAAGGGTTGCCCATAACCTACTGGTTGTTTGCCACAACCCTTTCGAGACATGAAAGTACCTAATTCTGTAGGTAAATGGTAACCCATTGAAAAGGTTTAACAGAAATCAGGGTAAAAACAACCAATTTGTGGGTAGTCAGTTACCTACACGATTGATACAAGAAGGAATAAACCAACAACACGGTTAATTTAAACAACATGATTAACCCACTGCTCGGTTATGCTAACCGTTTAATGTGCAGGTAAATTTAACCTTCTGAGAATTAGTTATTTTTTAACCTTGATGAGAGTTAGCTGAACCGAGTCTCATCTATACGAGATGGCGGTCTGAAGGACTTCCACATGGAAGTTTTGTACCAACGCCAAAACGTTAAGGTAAAGCTTAGGAGGTAATCTAGCAACCCTAAATCTAGGAATGTAGTGCTATATAATTATTATTAATATTCTATTGATGAGAAAGTGTAATATGCAATATTGAGATTCATATAATGAATATCATAGTAGCGCAACTTGTGAAATACACGCATTATCGATCATAAGCTTCAAGTGTTCGCTGGTGTAGTCATTAGCGCTTCGGACTACAACGCATGAGGTCCCCGGTTCGATCCCAGCCTGCCGCGCATTTTTTCTTTTTTTTTCAAAGATAACTATAAGAAGCTACATATAGTGTAAATCATAACAATAACTTGCTTCCAGACGATTTTACCAGAATTTTTTTTACAAATTTTCGTTGGGATGGGTTAAAATAACTAAATACAGTTGTTTATCATAACCCTTTAAAATAACCTACGTGGAGGGTTAAATCAACCCACTGGATCTAACCTTTTTAGCTGGGTTGCGGTAACCTTGTACTTATTAGGCTCTATATTTACCAACTCACTCTGTTACATTAACCCATTTTTGGGTTGCTAGTAACCTTTTATTTCTTTCCGTGTATATACCACAAACGTGGGAGGTAACCGACGAGCCTCCATACTATCGATTTAACCATAGTATGCTGTCAGGTTAGTAACATTCAGGGGCTAAGTTCGGTTTATGTTAGCCAAAAATTGTAAAAATTACAGGATAATTGTAATGCTTGCCACGTGTGTCAAACTGTTGAAATGCAAAGGCAATCAAAGGTTTCAGCCATGGAAGTGTGATATTGGAGGCACAGAGTGAAAAGTACGTGCAACTATCTAACTGCTTCCTCGTTGGAGTAACATCTTTACGTAAGCACAGAATTAACGATGTGCATCGTGTATAATATAGTAAATCTAATCTAACTTTAACTAACCTGCTTTTCTTCCTAGACAATATGTCCGTGAACTGTGTGAAATTTTGAAAAAGCAAAAGATGAAGTGATGTCATTAGTTTTAATATGGCGTTATATGTATATAATTTAATCAAATCGAGTACGTATTTATGGAATAATAATAAGAGCAGTGGCAACCGACAGTCCGCGAAACTTTTATATCGCCCCTTGACAAATTCACTATTTAGCATTCATTTTGTATATTTTGACGGTTCAAATTTGAGCTTTAAGTTTACACTTCCTTTCTAAAACAAGTAGAACCTGAAGATGTGTTTGTTTCTTTGAGCGTCAAATAAACCTCTAACTTCCCGGTCCTTCTAAAGATTTCGCTTTTCCCTACAGTTTTCCGATTCGTGAATGTTGAAAAACACTGCTAAAGAGCAAAGAAATGACAACTATCTGACTGACATAAATTGCACTTTATCCTAATTATGTATTATTCAAACTGCAGGTAAATGTTTATGACTTTCATTACTTGCGTACAATGACACATTGTTTAAGGGCGTATCTGTGCTCTTGCACTCACACCACCTCTTGACTGTGCATCACATTCTGCACTGTACGTGATTCATTATCATAATTATATATCAGGATTCGATCCACAATATAACACGTACTATAGCGAGATCTTCCTACTGCTTCAAACTTAGAGTACGAATGAGCGCCCTACAAAAAAGGATGTTTTAACCTTAATGTTATTTTAAAATAATGCACACACACTCAATTGAACAACACATTGTTTACTAAATATAATTATTACCTTTGCACAACACATTGATAACTAACTATAATTATTACATTTGCACAACATGTTGATAACTAATTATAATTATTACCTTTACTAACTGGCTATAGATATATGCAATCAGCTTTCAACACATATATGCCGCCAACACTAAACATTAAACAAACGACGGTCAATTTGCAGTGCTCGCAAAGCCTTTCGGGAGATTTCGGTGGAACAATATTATAATGTACATGTTACTCTTAATATTCCAGTGAGCGTAATGTTGCGATTAAAGCGTCCTTGTAATGAACATGTTCACTTCAGGTGAAACCTAGAAAACCTGCAACGTAAATGTCGAATAGTAATATTGCAGATATGTTTCTTAAAGGAAGTGTGCTGTATGGGTATACAGAACAGATCCAGGGGCTGCTTTCATGGAAGAGATGCAATGAGACGTTTATACTTCAGTAAGTAATTGAAAAATATAATATTTTTATTTAAATGATTTTAATTATGAAGTGTTTTTTTCGGCGGAAAATGAATTTATTTATTTATTTAAAACATAAACAGACTGAGCTACAGCAGGGACGTAACTAGTGAGGAGCAGAGAAACAGGATTCAGGAGCGCTACTCGTAATTTCGTAATGGCGCAATTTCGCAATTTATTATTTTATATTCAAAGAAAATAAGTTTCATATTTAATTACATTCTGCATACCTTTGCAACAATTTATATATACATATAAAACAGATAGGAACGTCATGTTAAACTGCAAAGTTCGAGGTCGAGGTTCAAGTCCGACGGCGAAGTCGAGGTTGAAGTCTAATCTCAGGTCGAGGTTAAACTACCATTTTAACTAATTTCTCTATTTATATTACGAATGGAACCTCCAAATCTTTAGCACCCTTGTACACGAGAGAAAGATCCTGCCCTCTTGTGGCCCTTAGGCATATTTAGCTCAGACAGGATACTTTAATAATGCTCCAAAACTTTGTCAAATTTAGTCCCAATACTCTTTTTTGTCTAAATTTATATTCTGAACATGAACGAACGATCATTGTAACTAATTTGTCTATTTATATTACGAATGCAACCTCCTCGTGTGACCCTTAGGCATCTTTAGCTCAAACCGTGAAAACTTAATGCGTCATAACTGTCAAGAGCAGTCCCAAAAAGTGACTTTATTGACGATTTTCTATTCATCTCGAATATTCACTACTTAGCACACCTTATGTATTTCTTATTTAGGTTTAGCAAAAGTAGAGATTTTTACGGTAAAAATGTACACGAGAGAAACATCCTGTCCTCTTATGGCCCTTAGGCATCTTTAGCTCAAAGCATGAAAACTTAAATAATGCTTCATAACTGTCAAGACCAGTCCCAAAAATGACTTTATTGACGATTTTTTTTTCATCTCGAATATTCACTACTTACCCCATCTTATGCATTTCTTGTTTAGGTTTAACAAAAGTAAAAGTTCTTACGTTAAAAATGTACAAAAAACTTTAGATTTAAATTAGAAAAGCAATATATCTTATTGGCTCCCTTGTACATAACAGACAAGTTCCAGCCACTTAAGTCATTTAGGCATCTTTGGCTCAGACCGTGCAACATAAATAATGCTTCAAAACTGTTAGAAGCAGAGTACAAGAAATAATGTTTTAAGTACTTCATTGATCATCAATTGTCGTCAGAGGACAGTAAAAGTAAAAAGTACATCACTATGTCATAACGTATGTTAATAATTTCCGTTTTCCTCACTTTGGCGCCGAACTGAACCGGCGCCGAAACGGTAGCGCCAAAACGTAGCCTGAGCCAAAATGGTGGCGCCGAAACGGAGGCGCCGAAACGTAGTGGACCCGGCCTGCACTGCTAGTGGATCTATGTGCCACGGCCGTCAGTCTGCCACGAGACGAGTCAGTACAAGTGCACTCCTCATTTAGCAGACAGTCATAACCTTCATCTCGTGCTATTCTTTTGCTTACTGAAGCGTTTGCTAGTCATTTAGAATGATGGACGAGGATGATGATATGAGTATGTACGCCAGTGCCTTTTGTAATGATGGAAGTGGTGAGCAACTTACGTTCAGAAGAAAACAAGTATAAAGCCCTACAGAAGAAGCAGAACAGGAGAGAAATTGCAGCAAAACAACTACCACCTTTACAGGTTAGTTCTGTTGTTGGTTACAGTAGAAGTAAACGTTTAATCTCGAATATATCTAGCGTCCGCAGAAAAACAGTATACGTCAGAAATTGGCCAAAATGAAATAAGTCGATATTTGAGATCTATAACTAATGCTCCATCTTTGGTTCAGTTTGTGTAAGTCAACTCTAAGCCTGAGTTGAGTAATCACGTCTTGAAAACTGTAGTATACATGCTGTAGTATAGGTCTGGCAAGGGAAAAATGATATTTCCTGAAAAAAACAAAACAAAAAAAAACAGCGTTTTCTAACTGATACTCTTTTTCTCGCTCACACTAGATATATAAAAAAAGAGTTTGTGTGTCTGTGTGTGTATGTCTGTCCAGAGCTTAGCGGGCTCCCTAATTGGTCCACACCTATGAAATTTGGTATACAGATTGCATCCTTTGCACTATAAGAGATTGTATGTGAAAATCGAATTACGAAACTGAGCGTAGCGAGGTCTGTGTGTCTGTCTGTCTGGAGCGTAAAGGGCACCCTTATTGAGGTCCAATATGTAACTGGCCCACACGTATGAATGTGCACATCATTATCTGGTAATATACAACTGGCGAGAAACATAGTCAAAACTTAAACAAAATCTAAATTCAAAAACATAACCTAGCCTAACTTGCCAAACAGAACCTATCCTGTTCTACCTCAATACATAGACCTACTATGTCACGCCTACATTCCTTGCCTATACCTTGCTTGCAGTACTCACGTATTAATTCTAGCTGGTATTTTTTGTAGGCATTCTGAAAGTGTAAGTGCATTCTGCAGAGATATCGTCGATATGAAAACGCAGCTGTTCGAAGAATACCACCAACTTGACCTGAACCAACAAGGCAACTACATCATGGGACTTATTATGAATGGTCATGGATGGTCATGAATGAACATGGATGGTTCTTCCTATTCATAGACGACGCCATGGGACCTATAATGAAGCCTCAGAATTGAAGACAGTCAACCATCAGCTACACACTTCCAGACGGGACCGGAAACGCCAACAGCGTATGCAAAAGCACATTTTTAAATACCTTTGGAATTTCTCCTAAAAGAGTTGAAACAATTGTTAAGAAAAAGCAATCAAGTTCTGTAGTTTTTAAAGACAACCGTGGAGGTCATACAAAATTTAAATTTACTGAGCGTGACAGAATACAAGTGAAAAATCACATTAACTTATTCCCCAGAAATGTTTCTCATTACAGTCGTTTGAAATCTGAAAGGGAATACCTTACCGGTGACTTAAATTTAAGCCGCATGTTTGCTGCCTTTAAGGAAAAGTATCCTGATAGTGGGGTAACGTACAAATTCTGCCGCAAAGTATTCATAAAAGACTTTCCTAAGCTATCGTTTAGAAAACCAAGAAGTGATACTTGCAAAAGGTGTGATCATTTACACATACAATCTAAAGCTAACGACCCCAAACAATCGGACAAAGCCACGAAGGAGCTCGAGTTACACCAGAGTAAAGCTGAGAGTACCTTTTCTGCCTTGAAAAATGACACAATATCCAGCACATTACATCGCAGCCAACATTGCACCATTGTTATGGAGTTAGAAAAGGTTTCTCCTTTGCCAAAGTTGACGCATAAAAACATGTATTACATGCGTCAACTCTCATGCTACAACTTCAACATTGACATTACTGATACGAGTGATGGTATAATGTGCTTGTGGCACGAGGGGCACGAGGGGAAGGAGGTAGAGGAGGGAATGAGGTGCGTCTTGTATTTTGCAGGCTCTAAACTCTAATTTACTTCCAAACAGAAAACCGAATCTTGTTGTATGAAGTAACAATCGTTCAGGCCAAATGAAAAAAACGAATGTTGATATTTTTATACATGTACATAGTAGAACGGTATTTTCGAGTCAGTAGAACATAAATTTCTATTGCCTTGTCACAGTTTTTCAGTTACTGATCGCAATTTTCCCCTTATAGAAAAACGAAGTAAAACAGACAAATGCAAGTAATGCAAGATCTCGAAAATGTGTTCAAGCAAGCTAGGCCTACAAAACCTTTCCGAGTGTTGCAAATGTATGCTCGTTTCTTCGACCTTGAAACAAAAACTTCTGAGTGGATTGATACAAAAAAACGTGTTATCACTCAAGTTTTCTTGATCAAAATAAGCAAACAACAGCCTGGTATTGTGTCCTACAAAAAAGAAGAAACTTTTCCGATCTGTGTGATAGGGAGCAGTGTCATGTACTGAAGAAAGGCAAGACAATGACACATTGCAGCTGTGGAATTGGAACAACTTTCAGCTACAGTTCCGTTGGCACCAAACAAGAAAAAAGAACTTAGCGCCATTATTGATTACGTGGATGAAAACAACAAAGACTTTTTCCGAGAACTGTTATGTCAATAAACATATTCTGTCTCGTGGCACTTAGATCTATTAGCTCTATCAACACATATTGTACTTAGATCTTTCTGCTCAAAAAGCCACATAACTTTTTTATTTTTGAATATACCTTAAAGAACCTTTGTCACCTTTTTTATCATCATGTAAAGAGTTAATGTGTGTTTAATTAGAAATACATATTCATTTCTCCCAAAAATGTGCGTTTTTTTCGTTTCCTGCAAAATTTCACTTTTGGCACATAGCACATTTAGCAATTCCAGTCGTCATTTACTCTTGGCTATAATTAAATTCACTAATTTTATGTACTTTTAGTTCCAGAAAGTGTTCTTGTACTGAAGTTAATACTTAATTATATGACATTAGAGATAGGTGCCTGACGTAGATATCTTGTGTTATGAACTAATCTATATATGATATATTAATGTACAAACCCCTTCAATTTAACAGACATAATAGGGGATACAGGGTAGCGTTAAATCGGAAGTCTACAACATCACGATTTTTACAATGATATTTATAATACAGCCCTGGAATTTTAATACTTGTATTAGTAATTTAATATGAAACATTTAATGTTCAGAATAGTTTAGTGACGGAAAATCCTTCATTTTGTTATCAGCGAAAATCGACATCATTCAAATTTCAGGCTGAATCTTTTATACTTACTTGTTAGTAGAAGTTCGTTGTAAACAAGTAGGAAAAATGAAAGCATCAACATGCTAAGTTCAGCAGCTTGCATATCTATCATTTTTTGACTGTCTTTATAGCACGTGAATCGCCTGTTGAGTAGTTGATTTTACTTGATATATTTCATCCATTGTCGCTTATGTCAATGTCTGCCTGAATGTTAATTCAGAAAACTACTTACATTGACGTATACTGAATTTTAATAAATTGTAGATTCAGGTCGATTAGAAATACTCACAAGGAACATTATTGACTTCCCTGACCAAAACTTGCCGGTATATGACAGGGATGAAGAGGAAAGAATACAGACGAAACAAACAAAGTTATTTTGTCGATATATATACACAGAAAAAAATTCTAGTATATCCAGCTATATTTACATTGCTAAACTGAATTGTTAAAATTTATAGTAATTGTTACCATAATTGTGCTACAGTAACGATGCCCTCGTGCTAACTTGCCTATATCTGGTATTGTTGTATAGTTGTGATTCCTAAACAATTAGAGCTAAATTTTACATTGCTGAAAAAATCATATGTGTGGCTGATAGCACAATATTGCTTCGCAATTGGGAAAACAGCATGAATGTGTTTTTCTTCTTTGCAATATGTTGAAATTTTGTTAAGCGTAGAAAGAAGTAGCATTCATTGAAACACGTAGTGATAACCATATTTCAAAACTATACATACGTGTGATCGCGTGATGGACTTGTCACCTACGCTTCCGTACGTAAAAGAATACTTGCAATGAAAGGAAAGACAGCATACATAGTTCTCGCATCCATAGTAGAATGAACGAGACAAAGGATAAAAAATAATAGCATTTTTAACGGATATGTCTTGGAACACAGCAAGTTCAGATTCTTTTTCTTTTCATAAAAATTCAGGGTTTTCATGTTAGCTCAGTGGTAAGCGCTAGACTTCCACTCGAAGGTCCCGGTTTCGAATCTCGTGTAAGGCAATCATTTCTTGTCTGTAATGATATATTCATTAAAACATGAATAATTAGATAAAATTATTAGATTAAAAGAAATTAGTTGTATATGTATTTATACAATCATTTTGAGACATAATTCCTTCAGGTAAAAGTTTATTCTCTTTCTTCCTTCCCTTCCCTCCTGTGAAACTAAAATCAGCAAAGAAGTTTTGCACAGAATTTCTCGAAACATGCATAAATTCGTACCGCTGGAATGAAGGAAAATTTGGATCAAAATTTGGAGGACTCATACAAAAATAGGCAAAGCGGAGAATTTTAAACACGCAAAGACAAGAAATGAGACGATCGATATCAGTAACACAAAGCCATAAAGAGAAGCTTATATAGAGAGAGACAGAGAGGAGAGAGAGAGAGAGAGAGAGAGAGAGAGAGAGAGAGAGAGGGAGAGACAGAGAACATTAGACATTTCAACAAGGGAAATGTAACAAAGGAAATCAGGGGCTAATATCAATACTTAAGTGCTCCCTTTATGAAAGTAATAATAATAATAATAATGAATGGTTATTAGCGTTTCTCCTCTAACTTGACGCGAGAAACTGTAAGATACGTAACTGGATCATCCCAAGACAAACCATCCAATTTTAGAATAATTGGTTGTATCACCATTAAAAAAAAATCGTATATGGTTTCCTACATCTGAAGATGTCAAAACAACTTTTTTTAAAAAATAAAATATGCTCTTATTTCTCCCGAGCCGACCATATTTTCTTCATGAAGGGTGCAGTTGTTGACCGTAATCACGTAGACAAGTACGGAAATCTGAATATCTTATAAACCAGAAGAGCTAGAGAGCTGAATCAAAAACTGTTGTGTAGTTCTTGAAGCATAATTGGAAGATGTGAAATCACCTTTGAGTAATTAGTAATGAATTGTATAAAATTTGATTTTTAAACCATTTTCTTGGAGGAGTTGAACAAAAGACTGCAATTTTTTGTAATACTTTGTAATAGTCTGACCAAACATTTCGAAATAAAAGTAGCAATTTCTAATGTAAATTGGGCACATACAAAGCATCCTTGACAATAAATTTTAGATTGTTTCATGAGGACACATCTGAGACATTTAAGCCTAAAATTCGGCATTTTTCGGCTAGGAGTCATGTTTGAAACCTCGTAGAGAAAAGGGGTGTGCATCAACGCAATAATGTTTTGTATACAGACACTCTCTTGGTAGGTCTAAACATAACAGACAATTGCATCCATATATTCAATAGCTACACAGAAGAAATTGGTAGGCCTTTTCAAGATACCAGAATTGCATTTGCATAATGCGACGGAAGAAAATCCAATCGCACTGTCTAAACCACTTCGAAATAAAAATTGCAATTTTTGCTGTGAGTTGGGCACATACACCAAATTTCAGATTTTCTCATCAGGATTCATTTGAGATATTTAAGCCTGAAATTCGGCATTTTTCACAAAGGGTCATGATTTTTTGCGTGCAGGCAATCGGTTGATAGGTCCACCTATTACAAAAATTTGCATCCTTTTATACAGCTCCACCCAAAAGAATTGGTTTTAAAATCCAATTTTATACAAATAGTTACTCATTTTCAGCCTAATTTTTGGAATAAACGAATTCATATTTGGAAAAGATGATTCCACATCTTCAAAGTACACTTCAAGAACTACAGAACGGTTTTTCATTTTGCTGTCTAGCTCTTCAGGTTTCCGTAGAAGTCTACGGGAGTAAACAACTCCACCTGCCATGCAGAAAATATGGTCAGCCCGGGAGAAATAAGGACATGACATTTATTTTCAAAAATGACCCTTATATCTTCAGATATGTAGGAACCCACACACGAAAGATAAAATTTTCTAAAATGCTGATGTAACAATTTTTTCTAAAATTAAATGATTTGTCATGGAATGGTCCAATTACGTATGTTACAGTTTCTCGCGTAAAGTGTGAGAAGAAATGCTAATAATATTTCTAATAATAATAATAACAGTTATTATTATTATTTTCATACAGAGATTTTCATCATTAAGAAAAGCTGTTTGAATAAATTTGTTATAGTGCTTTGACACGTATAAAAATATACATTGCGGATTTAAACGTAGAAAAAGCATCCACAGGCTTGTTCTGTTACGAAAGCAACTGCGCAAAGAGAAATAAAAATAATTCCTTACGCAAACAGTAAGCTTGTTTTACTGTTGCTAACCTGAACCAATCTAATCTCCCTTATCTAGAATCACTAATGCATAAAATGGTCCACTTAGCGTAGCTCAATCTGGTGGTGTTTTAATAAAACAAATCTAGGAAACATTTCTTTAGCTGTATAAACAGCTCAAGGTTAAAGTCTTTGCTTTCTAAACCAGTACCACGGAGACATGGGTTCGAGTTCTGGTCCGGTCAAGCATTTTCCCTGCTAATCAATACGACAATAGTAACTTCTCATCATCAAATGACAAAGGTATAGCATTTACAAGCAAGCAACCAAGCCGTTTTACGTATTACTGCAAACTGAGCATGGTCTTGAAAAGGCTTCTAAAAGGAGATACAAAGTTGTGAATAATTGGAACCAGGTAATAAGACGCCACTGGCGTGAATTTCCTTTCTTCTGATGCTGACAAATACAGTCATAACACGATCTTAGGAGAGACAGAACCATGTCTGATGTAGTATAACGGTGAACGTGTTGGACTTTATGTATATAGATCTTGGATCGATTCCTGATAATCCAAGATTTTTTTAAAAAAGATATACTTGTATGAGAATGATGCTCTGGCTACGAAATGCAAATCATCGGATAATAGAGAGAACAATAGATTTGTTCGCCTGGACCGCACGAAATTGAACTCGTTGTACCGGAACTGTAAGGATGTTAGATGAAACTACATGAAGTGTAAATTTCACTGCAATGCCCGCTCGAACAGAAAGGTGGAACAAAAGTGCGCGGTAATGGCGAAACAGTTGAATGTTTTATCTTTCATGTCGAGTGAAGAATCAAGCACTAAGCTAAGTAGTTACGGGGATGAATTTCAAAAATGTTATGTGGTGCGTTAAAGCGGAGAAGAATTTCGGTAAATAAATGCGTATCAAAGACAGTAATATCGTATGATATGTCTGTATTTAAGACTCATTTTCGATGTTGGAGGACGATTATCGAAAATCTACTTAGAAGATACAATGATTCGTCCTTTAGTGTTTAGAATAAGTTAACGAAAAAACAGCTCGCATTTATTTCATTTAACACGACATACACAAATACATGGCTAAATTTGAAATTGCACCAATAGTGTACCAGTTGTAGTTTCCAATTGTGAACTATCATTGTTCCAATGTAAATCATTCGGATAAACTTTACTTTATGGCCTGCAGCAGCTTCTGTCAGCTATTGGGCCATATGTACACACTATACCACTCATTCACTTGCAAATAATTGTCATAAATACTTATGTAAGCAGCCAGCAACTTCGCCCCCAAGGATAAAATTTACTTTATGGGACGCAGCTTCTAGGTATGAAGGTGAACCTTTTTTACAACTAGCCTTTCTGTTACAAGCAAGTTAAAATTCGTCTATGAATAGATTTTAATTTCGTCAGCTATTGAGCCACATGTACGCGTTATACCACTCATTACCTTGTAAGTAATTACAAATTACGTGAAATTTACTCATGTCTTTTTCCAAGTGATGAACTAGAAAATAATAATAAAATTAATGTTTATTTAGAAAATACATCAAATGCAAATAATACTAACCATCAACCTTATACGCGCCTTATATGCGCAGTAATCATCACCAAACAGAAGTGGCGAATTGCTTTCGTTTATCATTATCTCCGCTAATCTCGCCATGGTAATCTCTATACCTTTCTACAGTCCAACAGCTTGCAAGTGCAATTTTCAAGAATAAAGCTCTAGTCTCAAATTCTTAACTCTCAGACAAAACGCAACACGATTGTCAATTGTCTACATTAAGCTTCACTCGTCTCTAAGTAGGTGCAGAAAGTTTTTGCACCAGTTTCGACCACTATTTGCAGTAGTTTCGACCACAGGAACACCAAAGGTGTAAACTGCACCTGCAACTCCAACTTAAAAGTGTACACTAGTTCAACTAGTGCAGCCCGCTGGAATAGACTCAATAAGTATGTGTGTTTTCGTAATACATCAATGAAATTGTTCCATGGTTAATCGATTGCTCTTTCACTATCTTTCCCATTCTTCTTTTCTTAGATCTTCTAGTGTTTGTCTCTTCCTTTAGTTGTCTTTCTCTCTATGTCTTCGTTTATGTGTATAAGTGTAAAATAGAGAGAGAGAGAGAGAGAGAAAGAGACGGAGAGGGTAAGGATAACTGTGGATGTTCGTAAATACAAAAGTAAACTCTTTGAAAGGGCTATTCTTTTATCCCCAATCGCTTTTCTCTTTCTTTCTATTTTTCTTTCTTTCTCTTTCTCTCTTTTTCTCCATGTATATATATCTATATATAAGAGGTTTGTGTGAGGGGTGAACAAAGGACATTTACAATGAGAAGCAAGAAATAGATAATGTAATAGCATTAATATTAACTGAAAAATAACTATTGATAATGCAATAGCAAGTTAAAGTTTAACTGTTAATGCATTTTGTTTAAATGACGAGGTTCGTGAATGTCTATTATTAGTTTGTGGTAGGGAAGAGCACGTATTATATAAGAGGAAAAAACTTAACCTTTCTTTAACTTTGTTTCAAGCCTGGTTCTGTGTTTAATAAGCCACCGTTTACCGTCTGCATACACGCAGAATAGAGTAAAAAATGAGTAGAAACCAAAATAAGTAACTGAGAATTAATCAAACAGTAAATAGTATAATAGCAATAATAATAATATATATAAGATGAAAGTGGGACTTGAATAATAAACAAAAGTCAAGTCACCGTCAATCCAAATAATTAAATAATTTGTTCCAAACCAGGTCACATCGCCGTCACGCGTGTAACGGTGTATTATGAAAGACGCTTATAGCAGATGCTTAATCTAATTTGAGTTTTTTTCTCGGAACCGCAGTTATCGGATTCAAATATCGGTATCTGTTCAAACGACAGTAACATATTCTCAGCCTCTGAGAGAAAAGAAAACCAACGTTAGAAGAAAAACACAAGAACAGAGAAGTTACAACAAATAAGTTATGCGACTTTAGTGTAACTTCTTTGGAGAGCCAAGAGCGGTCCACCAACATTTTGCTCATGGTGAAATTTCCTTGAGGCCATAAATAATTTCAATATTACACCAGTAAGGATAAGATCTTAGAGATGAGGTCACAGTGGCTCAATGGTAGAGCTCACTTCAGGCCGTCGGTTTGATCCCTGCTCGTCCCATATGAATTTTGGGATGGACAAACACCATATGCGTGGGTTTTCTCGGGGCTCTCTCGTTTCCTCCCACACTCTTCATTCCACCAATTCAGCCCATCATCATCCGTCCGGCCTGAGGCAAAGTTCCCTAAAGGAATTAAAAATTAAATTCAAATTAAACCAGTTGAATTAGCAATTATGGTTAAGCTTACACAAGATAACTATACTGAACAGGATAATCTATGGAGGCAACATACAAAATTGTGCAACGTGAAGATTTATACAATATTATGCGGGAAGAAGACTTGTTCAAGGCTATAGATTACTTACTTGCACTCCTATTCCTCTCGTATGAATCTCAGGCGCAGCTGGCGATGGTTTACCGCCCGTTCTCGACTGTGAAATAAAACATATTAAAGAATTAGCAGATATTTGAATTTTACGCACATAATTGATCTTCAGTTAAATTATATAAAGTGTAACACATACTTTCATCAAACATGAAACTAATTACACAATAATGTTTAAAGCACATTTTCTCTCTTTGAAATGCTAACGTTTTCTGATAATTTTTGTTCAGAATATGATAAAAGCCTTGTTTTATTGATCTGCAGACTACATCATATAGTCCAGTAGAAATATGGATATACGGTGTGATATCCAGCACAAATTGAAAGAAAGCAAATTCTGATACACAGGAAACCAGTATATTTTCTCATATAACATACTCAAAATCGAACAAAATCCGTTTACGGGAACTGTCCGAAAATTCTAATCTAATATGTCCCTGGAAAATGCCCCAATTTAAGGAGGTGTCATTACATCATTATAGTCCGAAAGCCTGTATGCTCCACGTGCACACCTGTTCTCCTTGGGGACAAATTTATTTTTATTCCGTACAGTCTACATAAAATTTATTGCGATGTTCCGAAAAAATAAAATGGGTTCTCTACCAAAATGGCGGCCATTTTGGGTCGAAAATAGGTAAAAGCCTTTTTCTATTTTCCCCTCAAAACAGCCCTTGCGTTGTGAGAGAAATGTTTAAAACTCACTCCTACTTTAAACTCGGCACTGTATTACTTGCCTTGGCCCCAAGAAACGATTATTATATGTTAAGCTACCCTCAGAATTAAGGAGCCTGAAGGACCGAAAAAGGTCGACTCAAAAATGAAGGTTTATAAAGTAGGTCATACGGGGTATCAAATGAAAAATCTTTTCTGACTGAACAATAATATAAATAGGTTTCTTCAGAAAATTAGAGATTCCAAATTTTAACAAAAATTGAGGCTGTTTAAAAGTAAAAATCACTTCTGATCGAAATTGATCAGTCCTTTTCGAAGCTAATTTATAACAAACAGTCTCCTGAAAAACAGAAAGGCCCCAGGACCTGAATCCCTCCTTGAATTTATTGAATCTAACTGCAGAAAAGTATGCAGCAGTGCTTGTGGGTGCAGAAAAGCAGGGCGCAACTGCTCATCAATATAAAACTTTCGCATCGGACAGTCGCACACAAATGTGCCTGAAGTCATTATCGACAGTGACACCGAAGACGGGAACACACACATTAGCGCTTAGATGAGGAGGCAGCAAATGATATTTCAGAAATTGAATAGCTTGAGGATAGTATAGTGAGCGTGAAAGTTGAAGAGATTGTAAGCGACGAAATTTGTAAATATTTATGTTACTATGTTTTCATCTGATTTTAAGTTTTTCATTATTATAATATTTTTTTTTTAATAACTTTTATGACACTGCCTATTTGTAAGTGTTCTTTTAAAACTACCTCAACTTTGAAACTAGTTGACTGAGTAAAGCCATTATGCGCTCAAATTGTAGCAAATGAAGTCTTCTTTAATATTCACAATGACTACTTTTGTCATAAAACTCACCGGTCAGGAAATATTTTGTGATCAAACTTATTGACGTGTATTTTTTTTAACGAATTCTCGGAAACTACCTAAATTTTGAAGAGTAGTATCTGGAAATTATTAGACTGAGGAAAACCATCCTGCACTCAAATTGAAGCAAATTAACTCTTTAATATTGGAAATGATCACTTCTACTGTAAAACCCAACGATTACGAGATATAAGGTGAAAACAAAAAGAAGTCGAAATTTACGAAGTTTTCAATATGGTGGCTCGCATGGTGGATCGAAAACTTGGTTTTTAAATAAGAGCCTCAACATACAAAACACATC
This sequence comes from Lepisma saccharinum, assembly GCA_022664845.1. Taxonomy (NCBI): domain Eukaryota; kingdom Metazoa; phylum Arthropoda; class Insecta; order Zygentoma; family Lepismatidae; genus Lepisma; species Lepisma saccharinum. Next base: position 29,728 of record JAGDQP010002553.1, read on the forward strand.
CAAAAATCATCAAATGACTTTTTCCAAGGTACAATGTGCAGATTAGCTGTACTAAAATGACTGCTTCTGAGCCGCTATTTTGAAAATTGCAGAAATAAATGTGTTCCCGTGATCGGAATCTGTCAGATTTTCGGTATGTTGCACTATGAATTGTTCATATAACTTAGGGGACGTTTTTGTTCCAATTTGTTCTCGGTTCAATGGTAATTCTATCACACTAATACGTGTTAATAAAATTTGACGCAGCTCACAGGTCGGACAGATTATTTAAATTTTGAAATTACCTTCTTTTCGTTCTCTCTGATCCCAATGAACCGATCGACCTCTAGAAAACATGTAGTGTTTTAAAATGACGGCAAACATCTCATGCAAATCCATCGAGAAAATAACCAATCACAAACTTTTGAATTTATTTATGGTTTTCAGGTATCTATAGCTCACAGTGGGATAAAATAAATGGAAGGATGCAGGAAGAAGTCGGCCAGAAGTTACTTATTCCGGCATTTGCCTGGCGGAACTGAGGAATTACTCTGAAGAAATCTCAGTTAGGATGCTAAGCCATTGGATTCAACTCAACACCTTCCAAATGAAAAGCAAATGCCCTTCCGACTAAGCTACGGCCGCTCGGTCACCATCCCATGAATAAGTCGTTTACGTGGACTGATGAAAGTATGACAGATATAATGTTATTTATTTGTGAATGTTTAGCGAATTTCAACAAGAAAGAAAAAGAATGAAAAAACTTCTGATAAAGAACAGATATATATGATTTTCTTCTAGTTTCACCTTTCTGGCATGTTTAACAATTTCGGAGGTAGAACAGCAGTTTACTTTTGATGAAGGCATCCACAGAAGGTTTTCATTTTAGGTCCTTTGATAGCGTAGCTACAAAAAGGACCTTATAATACAGTCCAGTCCATCGGTGTAAAAAAAAAAGTCTCAAGAACCAAAAGGTGTAGATAGATGGTTTAAATTGTTTGAAAGGTGTTGGCTACACTAGATTATAGATCCTTTGAAACCGTCTTCATTGCTGCAGAGGCTCAATGTTACAAACCCATTATAATTGTTCAAATTGCTTCGATTTCGTTACAACTATCTGCAAAAAATTGGTGTAAATAGTATTCAACACAATAGAAACATTCTGGAGGTTTTTTCGTCCCAGTTTTCAGTGTTGCCTATATATTTTCTAAAAGTTCAATTTTTAAAATTGGTTCAATTCCGTTAGACATAGCATCATCGAACTTGGTATAAAAGTTATTCGACACAATAGAAAAAAAATGTGGATATCTCGTTTTCTAAGCATCCCAGTTGTCAGTGTTGCCAAATGATTTAAAAAATAATATTCTTTGTACAAGTTTCAGACTACTCTGATTACTCCGCTAACGGAATGTATCCACATAATAGAATAAATTGAAACTAACTGACAACATTAGTGGAAACAAACTTTTAAATTATCCTATAATTATTGGACATACTGTAATAAAAATTATATTCTTTACTCCATACCAAATAAAGAGTACACAGGGAAACAGGGTGCGGAGGGCAATTTCACAGAAAGCTTATTCCTCGTAATACACATACTAAGGACTCATTTTCCCATCTACTTCCACATATGTAATAATTTAAAAACTGTTAAAACTTACGAATCATTTTTGATTTCGCACATACCGCACAAATGATTTTAACTTCTGTAAACAAGCAGTAGATTGGAGCTAATACCTCAAGAAAAGTGTTCTGTAGGAACTATAGGAAGATAGAGAAGCGTAAGGCTAAAGTGTATTGAATATTGAAAAGTAAATATAACTATATTTATATAATAACTAAAGAAATTTAACTCACCTGTCCTCTGTTAGAGAACACTCTTGGAATCAAAACTTCAGCTTCTTGCTACAAGTATATTATTATTGTTATCCATTTGTATGCAGACAATCTAAAGCTATTATCTAATATGAACAGTATAAACAATAATAGTATGTATCTACAACGACATGTAGAGACGTTGAGTAATGGTGTCAAATCAACAGAAAGAAAATTAATGCTGTTAAACCTAAATAAGTTAGTTACACCACCTAAATCAATTATATTGTTAGCATTTGCAGTGTACCTAACGCTAATATTGCCAAAGTGAATAATATTAGAGACCTAGGAATAATTTTCGATAGTAAGTTAACATTCAATATACATGTTGATGTAATCACCACTGAAGTCAGAAAATTAATTGGCTTTATATTCATGAATGGAAAGAACGATCGAAAATTAATATATTTATCATGCTGTGTAAAGTGGTCACTAGATCCAAGTTAGAATATGCTGCCATAATATGGTATCCCTCTACTAAAACAGTCAAAGATCAGGTTGAAGCCATCGAGAAATGCTCCATAAGGCTACTTTGTTATAAATTTCGTTTTCCGTATTACTCACACACCTATTACAGGTGTACCTATCTTGGTTTAGAACCTTTGTACAGTAGAAAGAAAGTGACTGATCAAGAGTTTATTGACAATTTTATATAATATAAAATACACAGCGAATTCTTATTAAATAAAAAAGATTCAGAATCCCCAAAGGTTCATTTAGAAATTATTGGAAGCTTATCCTTTGTTCAAATGCTATTTAGGGGAAATGGTAGATCATTTTCACGAATCTTGATCTATTAATACATGCTTGAGAATGTGGGTGTTTACCCCTTTGTATACGATTTACATATATTCTATCTTTTATATTTTATATAATTCTTTCCAGTGACGACTGATTTTAGAAGTTGGAATTATCGTATTTTATTGTTATATTTCTTGAATTATCCCCAACCTAACTTTGTCTTCTTTCCACTGTATCTTGAATTTATATTATACCATTGTGATAACGCGACAATGTGTTGTATAGGCATTATAGCTGTTTACGGCACTCTAGTAGATAATTCGAATTATATTATTATTATTAACATATATTAAAACTCACTTTAGCTCTTAAATTGAAGTATATTACCATACATTGCACTTCACATACATATCCATTCTTTACATATATAAATTAATATGTTTGCATAACTATTCACAAAATTTTAAACTTTCATGTTTTTGTACACAAACTAGAAATGGAGAATTCGTTCAGCGTTTAGGTGTTTTTTAAGACTTGGCAAAGAATAAAAACTGACCTAAAGAAAATCGGGGGTTGTTAAGGATCAAAAGAAAAAAGAGGAGGAGGCAGAAAAGAAAGGAAGGGGCAACATTTAATGAAAAACCGGATTTTCTTCTGTAAATAGAAAACAGTTACAAGATTTCAAGGGTTTGAAACAAGTGTTGTTAAACATATATTATCTAATTTGATGCTTGAGAGTAGGACAGGTAAACTTCATATATATCATCTTAATGTTCAGTCTCTTAGTACAAAATTTGCTCTCTCGGAAATAACAAACTGTCGGAAATCTGGGCGCTTCATATATTATCGGAACATATTTACTCACTCCCAGGATTTAATCTCTATCGTAATGATTGTGGGTCGAGGGCTGGAGGGACGTTAAAAATCCTCTACAATCCTCTCAGTTTCTGTCGAGTTGTGAACCTGAGTTTGAGTCCTGGTGGGTAAATAGGAAATGCACACAAAACGCTTATGTAAAATGGATGTGCTTACAGATCACCGGAATCTTTGCTAGACAAAGCTTACGAAATTGTGCAAAATATCATCTGCAAACTACCTGAAAACGAAATAACAATTCTTCAGGGCGATGCAAACATTTATCTCTTTGAAAGCTGAAAACAAATCTCTAACTTTTATGATTCCTTGTAGGTGTTATGTTATGAGCAATTAGTTAAACTTCCTACTAGAATCACGTGGTATATTGAGTTACTAATTGATCACATATTCACAACAAATTCAGCAAACATGTTTCCGCAAAAAAACAGCCCACGAATATATGAGTGATCATTTTCTTGTTTATACTACCATACGATTCAAGAATAAACAATATCGACAGAAATTATTTAAGGTGTGAAAATTGAAAAAATTGGACCTAAAGCTACAACACTACCGTTTATACGTTATACTTATACGTTTCATGGAAGTATACATTTTACACACAGATAAAAAAAGTATCATATTTAACAAATCCTGTTGATTTGTAACACTGTTGATGCATAAATTTGCACTGGTAAAAACCATTAGAATTAGAGATTCTAGAAAACCGTGTATCACTGCATAAATTTAATGACTCATTTCGCTAAAAACAGATCGCTTACACAAGTGATTGATCGAGGGAACTCGTACCAGGTGTGTAAATATGAAACCGGAATTTGTGCACAGACGGAGTTAGTTGTCACTGTGGTTACCGAGAAACTGCGTCCTTGGCGCCACTTGCTTGTTTTGACTGCTGATAACGATTTGCAACTCACAACCAGACAAGTTTCATAACATAGTGTAGTGTTTAATAGCGTTGAACATGGCGCAATTTGTACCTACAAACTACGATGTGCGGACAGCATTAATTTTTGTTACCATTTGAAGAAAACTGCTGCAGAATCGCATCGCATGCTTGTCGAAGCTTACGGTGATCATGCTCTTGGTAAGTCACAGTAATATGCGTGGTTTACAAAATTTAAAAGTGGCGATTTTGACGTGAGATACGAAGAACGTGGAACACCACCGAAAAAGTTTCCAGACAGCGAATTGCAAGCTTTGTTGGATGAGGATGACGGTCAAACGCAAGAATAACCCGCGGATTAATTAAATGTGACTCGAGAAGCAGTTTCCATACGTTTAATAGCCATGGCCAAGATTCAGAAGGTGGAAAAATGGGTTCCACATGCCTTGACTGAACGACAGCAGGAAAATCGAAAAACCACTTGCGAAATTCTGCTCGCCAGGTACAAAAGGAAATCATTTCTCCATCGAATTGTGACTGGTGACGAAAGGTGGATCTATTTCTAGAATCCTAAGCGTGAAAGATCATGGGTAACGTCAGGAGAACAGGCGACTGCAAGATCAAATCGCTATGGACGGAAGATAATGCTTTGTGTTTGGTGGGATCAGAAGGGAGTGATCTATTATGAACTGCTGAAACCTGGCGAAACCCTTAATACCCAACGTTACCGACAACAAATGATCGATTTGCATCAAGCTTTGCGTGAAAAACGACCAGAATATGACCAAAGACAACATAAAGTGATTATGCTTCACGATAATGCACCCTCCCACACAGCAAAACCAGTCAAGGAAACGATTCCGACATTAGGCTGGGAAAGCCTTCCGCATGTGGCTCACTCACCAGACTTGGCGCCTTCCGATTTTCTCTTATTTGCATCCATGGGACACGCGCTTGCTGACTAGCGCTTCACATCTTACGAAAATGTACGAAAATGGCTTGATGACTGGTTTGCAGCACAAGATACACAGATTTTTTTTGTCTGGCATCCACACATTGCCGGAACGATGGCAGAAATGTATCGCTAGCGATGGCCAATACTTCGAATAAAATAGTTCTTAGCATTGTCATCCAATCCCTGTGTCTTTTTTGTACATAAATTCCGGTTTCATATGTACGCACCTGGTATACTTGGCCACAATACAAAGATATAAGAAACTACTGAACGAATGTCACACGGAAACCGAAAACAATACACTATAGAAATAAGTTTACTCTTCTAAATTTCAAAAGTGACAAATTGTCTTCTAAGGAAGAGGAAATAAAAACACAATAACTACTTTACGAAACTCCTATAACATTGTTACAGAACCAATAGGAATTGGAAATATTCTTTATAAAAATTCTTTTCTGTTGGTTAATTATTCATTAACTCGATTCTTCAGGAACCAACTATGCAACACTTTTGTTAGAAAATTGTAAGGAAATGTATATAGAAGTAAAGATCATTTCCTTTAGTAGTAATGGCGTATAATGGGAACACCCATAATCCGAGCTCAGATAGGCAAGAAAATAATTTTGACGGCACCAATTTTGGCGGTCTTACATTACACAGACATACATATACAATCCATAGTATTGGTGTATATTGGGAACACCCATAAAAACAGAACAGAGGCATCGCTTGAGAACACTTACAAAGTAGGACAGGTTAGAACTATTTACGCAAGTTAGGATAAGATAAAGACTTTTATGAAATAATATCCATAAAAGTACTTACTAATCTATAATTAATAATACATACTGAATAAAGTATCTTACTCACTGTTACACTTACATATATATTTTACATCTACTTTCCCTTCGCATCTACTACAAGTACCATAACAGAAATCACTGGTACACCCATATGGATCGAGAACTTTCTTATTTTTGTTTTACAAACATTACATATATCTTTCCCATCCTTCTTTGATTGCTTATCCATAGTGTTACGTTTATTATATTCAAAATGATTGATGATTTCATTTTTGTGTTTAAAACCCATACGGTAATGTATCAATTATATCATTATTCTCTTTTAAAATAACTCTTTTATTGTAATCCATCTTGAACCCTTTATTCATTGGTTTATTAACTAACCATTTTGTGGTTTTGTTTCTTGTTATTTTGTTGTTTAATTGAATTATATTTTGTTCCTTGTTAATAATTTCTCTCATGTTCTCTTTGTTAAGTTTTAATGAATTTACATATTTGAGAGTGAAACCTTTAATTTTAATTATAATTTTACCGTTGTTTGTTGTGTAACAATAGCTTTTTGGTCCAGTTAAAAACCACTTGATAATATAAACATATTTTCCTAATTCATCTGTCCATTCGCTAAGATTGCATTATGTTTTTATTTCGTTCCCGTTAACTATATACACTATAGAATCGATATCGTAATAAACAACAGCTTTTCCTAGTTTATCTAACATATTATAAAGTCTTAATCTTGCATGTGCTGTTGTAAATGCTGCAATGTGTATATTGGTTGATTTTGAATTTTCAACGTATACAGTCTTGTATTTATAAGACACTTGAACCATATTATCATTTACAAACTAACATTGAGATATTTCTATTGTATCGTCTAAAAGTAATTCATACCACCTTTTAACATCTGAGGCATGTTCGGTTTGAGTTAAATTTTGTATTTTACCAAACGTTCCCCATAACGAAACATATTTTCTGTTTCGTTCCCCATAACGAAACACATTAAACATATTTTTGCAACTGCTCTTTTACCAGGATTAGATTCATTTTTTCGTAATCTAATTCTATATCTAATATCTTTTTAATAGTTTTCACATATTGCTCTATTGTTTTGTAATCTTATTTTGAAGGCAATGTTTCTAATTTAATTTTCATAAAATCTTTAATATAACCTTTAAATAACTCGTTACTTGTTTTGTTAAAGTGTTGTATTTCGTAAATTTATATTAACTTATATCCTTTCTCTAAAGCTTTGTTTAATTCTATATTTATCCAAGTACCAATTGTCATGTTTTCGTTATCATTGGAAGTACATTTATTTGTTTAATCGATCATGCCTTGATTACATAATGGAAACAAGTTTATTTATATTATTATCTTTAACAGGAAGCACAGGATTATATAACTTTCTTGGTGGTAATACTTTGCAATGAATATATTCAAAATACCTTTTATTTTTATAATTTTCAGTGGTTGTATCTTTTATTGTTATTGAATGTCCTAAAGAAATTAATTATAAAAAGTACGGTTGGATATAAACTACACACATCTATACATTTCATTTTTTTGATAATCGCTTGGATGCTTGGATGCATTTGTTCTACCACCAAAAAAACGTATTTCTAAACTTTAATTTTTCTACTACATTTGATTCCTTTATCATTTTTTTGTATTTTTATATTTTTTCCATTCACATTCCCCATTTTTATAAGATTAAAACCTGCATCTTCTATTTGTTTAGATCTTCCTATTGTTTTTTCGTACTAGTCTTCCATTGTCTCGTGATTAACATGTTTGATAGTAGAGTTTTTATAACACTTCTTACAACCACACCAAAAACATCCGTGATATTGATATACAGTTTTTGTCTTCGCAACATAACCATCAATTTTCGAACCACATATTGTTACTTCACCTCCATTTAAAACATGCTGAATTTTATTGACAAATGTATTTAACCATGCGATTGGTTCTTTCGAGTATTTCTGTTTCTTATCTTTTTAATAACACCAATAGTTTTGTATTTACTGTATTTTGATCTGTATATACACATACAAACACTGGCAATAGTTAAATAATGGAATGAATCAATATTCGCAATTTCTAAAAACTGTTTTCTTAATTCGAGACATTCTCTTCATGGGCCACGGTGGCTCAGTTGGTAGACTGCTCACCTCTGGTGCTAGGGGTCGGATCGATTCCTGCTCATGACATGTGAGGTTTGTGGTGGACAAACACCGTATGCGTGGGTTTTCTCGGGGTGCTCCCGTTTCCTTTCACTTTCTTCATTCCACCAATTCATCCCATCATCATCCATACGACCTAAGCCATAGTCGCCTAAAGGCCTTAAAATAAATTTAAATTCAACATTCTCTTCTTAAAATATTAACACCCGAATCTCAATATTCTTTAAGTTCCTTTTTAAAATCGCATACATATTTTTTTTCTTTACGTTCTTGATACCACTTTAAAAACTTCTCTCTTTGATCTTTTTGCATTGTTTTCACACCATAATATTTTGTAACAGATATCGGTCCAATGTAGTGTTGATGTTTTGGTTTGTTCAATTAATGTGAAAAATAGCTTCCCTTTCATTCCTCAAAGCCAAATGTTTTCGGGAAAGTTGATAATGGTTGTTGAACAAAATTGATACTGTCTATTATTTTTTAACAGTTGGTATCTCTAATAACATAATCTTGGATCGATTACAAATAGTGTATGGTTGAAGGCGTTTTCAATGCAATATTGTACAATGACATAAGAATCGTAAGCTTTAGCATTATGTGCTATACAGGTATAATTGTTGTGTTTTTTTAGAAATTAACCATTTACAAAAGTCATGGTTTGTTTGAAAATAATATTTATTACAGATAAAGTCGTGAGCAGCTACATAATTTGCTTTATGAATTTCAGTATCTTGTTGTGCTTCGTATTCAAAGAAAATATATTTTTCAGTGTAATTGCTTTTCTTTACATGCTTGATCTTTTAAATTAAAAGTTGTATAACACCTTGTTTGAATTGTCTTCTGATATTCTGTCATTGTTGCATTTATCAAATAGTAGTTTACAGCCTTTAATGTTCGATACAGACTTATTCATTTGTTTATTTTTAATTTTTTTTCACCTTCTTCCTTAAAACCACAGGCGTTACAGAGTATCCTATAAAAGTTAGTAACACTTATTTTTCGTGTTGTGTTGCATATACATTCTTCTTCTTCACACTTTCCACCTCTTTGTTGTTTATATTTCATATACCATTGATGTTCGTTTTCTCTTAAATTATATTTACAATTTTTACAAAAATAATTCCCACATATATGTTCTTTACTTCTCAATAAAATATTATTAAATCCTATAGACTTATATTCTTCTTCACATACTTTTGAGTGGTTCTCCTTACAATCACAGTTATAACAGAATCGGTTACATTCTTCACAATAAATTTTGTTAATATCTTCTTCTTGATGCTCAGGTTTCTTACACATAACACAAGCAGGTATTATTCGATTACATATTTTGTGACGTTCCTTATGATCGTATGGTTTATCGTATTTATCGCAGCAATAAATACTTCCTATAAACGCTTGTATACAATCACATAAAAATGATTTCCGTTCTTATACGTACATATCTTTATATCGCGTTTTGTTTCTGAGTAAATAATAGAGTTTAAATTTTCTGCACAAACTACTTTTATTTGAATATTTAACAATTCTTAACATCGTTTTATGTCTTCTAAAGTAAATCCTTCTTCGTTGTATATTGATAAACGGCTACAAAGTTCTTGGGTTTACGTTGTTTGAATTTTTCTTCCCATTCTTATACACTTAATGTCCATTTGACTTAGCTCTTTATCAAATATAATGTTTGTTTTATATGTGAATGCAGTAATAATTGCTCGTGGACAACATAAGTTGTTTCTGTTTTTAATTTGAGTTATACAACGTTTTGTTACTTTCTCTTCTGCAATATTCAGGATGCGTTTATATTTACCTCTTCCTCTTGGCATATTAATAATTTGAATATTAAATAAAGGTTGTTTGTGCTATATTTATGTTTTCATTAGATGTTAAAATTCTTTGAACATGATCCAAAACACTTCTATCATTAAGTTCATTTGTTATTGGTGTTGATATTGCTTTGACACAAAAATTATCGCTATGTGCTATAATTCGTACTTTAACATCTCTCTTAAAGTATGATAGTAAAATGTTGCTTTACTAATCATATCGTCAACAGCACTGTGTACTTTATCCATTATTTGAGTTATTGATTAAACTTTTATATTTTTAATTTATTTTGTATTCAGTTAGGTAAGATTTAAACTTTTGTGCGTATATTGGTTCGTTGACTTTTAAATAAATCATCTTCAAAAGGAAAATTCTTATTTATATGTTTATTCTTTAATTTTAGTTCTTTTTGTTCGGTTTTTTCTTCAAATATTTCTGTTTTAAATGGGAATATTTGGTTAAATTTTAATATGATTTGCTCATCTTCATGTTGTTTAATACGGTCAATTAATTCAGCTTTTCTTAATCTGGAACAACCTCTCAAACCTTTTTCATTGTATAGCTATTTTACTTCAACTACAGTATGTTTAACTGAATTTTTTATCATCTTCTTTTCTAAAATCTGTTTTATAATGATAAACGTATACAAAACTTTAATTCTGTTATTTGTGAACATCTCTGTGTTAAGGTTTTATAACTATTCGATGAAGGTTATTCTTTTGGTGATGTTATGTATCAATTAAAAGCGAATAAAAACTTGTAGATTTAAATATGATAAATATCCATAAAGGTTTTTGTTTAAAGATAGAAGCTATACATAAAAAGATTGTTAAATATTTGATCAGCTTGTAGGTGGTCCAACATATATATATATGATTGCCGCAGGCATAAATATATTGTATATTATATATATGTTCAGACTATAAATTTAAAGAAAAACAATCTAAGTAAATTTGATGAGTTAATTATTCGAAATATTCCTTGGACGGTATATAAAGATGACTATTATAAGCTACCTCCAAAAATGATATTAAGTGATTTCAAAAATGATAAGGTAAAGTGGGAATTCTACCGATATAGATGAGACAATAAGAGCTTTCGTGATAAGAAAACTATGGTATAATAGTACAAAAAGATTTAAGTTGCAATTTTATCGTATACAAACTTTACAAGACAAGGTTATTCCACAATATATTTATAATGTGTTAGATAAAGCTTTTCGAAATAAATTAAAAGATCAAATATCAGTGCAAGACATATTTAGAGTTTTAAAAAAACATAAATATTTAAAGTACTAAGACGATGTATATTTATAATTACCATTTGCTATATAATAAATATGAATATTTTTGGTAATGGTAAATATAAGAAAGATGTTTCAAATATTGCTATTCATGAGAAACAGTTAAAACAATTAAAGAATTTAGGTGATGTTACGAAAGAAGAGTTTAAAAAGGATTGACTGTACACACTTCTAAATTTTGTAGCGAAATACGAAATAGATCTAGTGTATATAACAAATAAAACATCGTGGGTTGATTTTATAAATAAAATACTCGTTAATAAAGCTAATGCTGTCGATCAACAAGATGTTGTTACATTAAAACAACTTGAACCAATAAAAAGTGATATTAATAAAGCGATCAAGAAAGAAAGTATAGCACTGCCATGCCGATTAAAAAAGTATTATTAAAGATCCAATCTTCAGAATATTTAATATGTCTAACACTTTTAAATCTCTTTATAGTGGGAAAATAATACACATGGAATTAAACAATATTAATTATTTGAGAACATGTTTTTAAATAATACACCAATTAGAATATTTCCTGTTAACTTTTAGATTAATGATACAATTGAGTTTTACCCAAATAAAAATTCCGCTATGGAAGAAGGACAGTTATTACTTGTTGTTATGTATGTAGAAAGAAATGATACAGATGTGTTTATGATAAAGGTTTAGATGAATCAAGTAATGAAAATGAGGATGCGGATGTTGCTCATGTAATATTAGATCATTATAATAATTAGCTTTAGTGATTTTCTCTATAATAAATAGCGAGATAAGGAAGAAAAACATTAGAATAGAACAAAAACAAATGGAAGATATATAAAGAAAGGAGAATGTGCTGTATGTGGTACTACAAAGACTCGGTTTGTTAAGAAAAATGATTGACTAAAAAAGGTTTTATGTATTAGAGAAGAATTTATAGAAGAAATGCAGAAGTCATTACGAAAAAAATTTGAAGGATTAAATGTTATTACAAAAGCTATAGATATTTTATGGCAAGCTGATCTTGTAAAAATGGATAGTGGTGTGTTAAAAGGAGTTTCAAAAATAAAGGTTTCAAATATTTACTAGCAATAATTGATGTGATTTCTATATACGCGTTTGTTGTTTCTGTTAAGGCCTGACATATATAACAGTGTTGATTCATTTATGGGAGAGGGGAGGGAGAGGTTTAGGTTCTGCAAAGCAGAGTACTACTTGCCGTGTGCAGTTTCAACAAATATTGCAAATGGTGTCATTTTGTTCAGATGGAAGTGTACATTCCGCAAATTGATAGCCGCTATCTCAGTTGCGCTATTGGGGACAGAGGGAAGAGTGAAATTACTAAAATACAAAATTTTGCGTGAAACAGCATAAATGTGGGCTTGAGCATTAAAATTAGCCTAAGTACGTTCAGTTTTAAGTGAAGGAAGATCACAAAAATAGCTAAGTAATAACCCAGATTTTAAATATTGGAAGTGGAAGTCGAAATATAGAAGAAATGACAATTTAAAAAAATAGCAATTTCGTTTCTTTTGCGGGCAAACTTAAGCTATTCTAATGTTGGGTCTACTTTTGGTGGAGCTGCTTGAAAATTCAAGTACAAGCACAATAAGGGTATTGATAGAGTGGTTGGTTCAAGCTTATGAGAAGGGGAAGGAAGCAGTTTCATTTCTAAACAAAGATTTGTTTCTTCTAATTCAAAGTAAATTAAAATCAGGTCTTAAGTTCCTGTTCCTTCCTGTTATATTTCACAGTGCTGGGCGATGCTTGAAGCCCGAGCCTTCCTTTCACACCAGTTAATTTCAATTTGTGAATTGTAGTCTCATTGACTAATGTAGTGGATCAACCTCCATTCTATATACCCCGTATTTATTTACGAGTTCTTTTTGTAGGTGTCACTTCAGTATGCTGGCGAACTGTTTAGGACTATTGCTATCGTTTTCCTACAGTAGTTGATGGGTGTGTATACACGCTGTATACATTATGTGTGCATTATATGTGCACCTTCCGTTAAATATACACCTCCCTTTCACTTGACTTCTTTTTCAAGCAGTTCCACCAAAAAGAAGGCCAAATATTAAAAATGCCGAAGAAACGCTCTCAAAAGAAACGCAACTGCTAATATATATATTTTTTATATTTTTGACAATTTGACCACCCATTCCAATATTTAATATCTGAGCTATTACTTAGATAATCTTTGTGATGTTGTTTCACTTTGAACTGAACATTTATGCTGTAGCACACATTTATCCTCATTAACGTGAAATTTTGTGCTTTAGTAATTTCAACCCCTCCCACTGCCGCTAGTCGCGGAACTGAGATGGTCACCATCAATTTCCGAATGTGCACTTCTATCTAAATAAAATGACACCACGTGGAACATTGCCTCACGAAACTGCACAGCTAATTAAGTATTCTGCTTTTTAGGACTTAGCCACTCCCTTTCTTCTCTCATAAACGAATCAATCGTGTTAATTATGCCCTTATTTCACTTTCACTTCTATTTCAAGCAGTTCCACTCACCATCAACTAGATCATATATTAGAAACGCTGACGTTTGCACGCAAAATAAACTAAACTGCTTTAAAGTAACTTTCCCCATGTTTTTGACATTTCGACCCCAGCACCGATATTTAAAATATGAGATATTACTTAGATAATTTTACAATGTTGCTTCACTAAAACTGAACAAAATAAGACTAAATTTAATCCTCAAGCACAGATATATCCTGATTAACGTTAAATTTTGTTTTAGTAACTCCCTCTCTCCTGCTTTCAGTCGCGGAACTGAGATGGCCACCATCAATTTTCTGAATGTACACTACCATCTAAAGAAAATGAATCCACTCTCAATATTTCTTCACAAATCAGCTAATAAGAAAAAAGACTATTAGCTTTAATAAACATACTATCATAGTTAGGAACTGTACTTTACAAATAAATTGCAAAATTGTTGGCAAAAGAATAGATAAACTTACGAAAGCTGTTCTTTGTTGTCCGAGGAATTCATTCACTAAGACATGTGTTTGTGTTCTTGAGGTTACCTCATCCGACTTTCCCTGAAATAAATTATAAAATACGCTGAATTACATAAAAATATAGATCGCTTACTAAGAATATTTTACGACCATCTGAAACACGTACAACAGATTGTAACGACGTTACAGGAAAGAGAGAGATGGCATTGGCTATCTATGCCCTTCACTATCACTTGCAGCTTCAATTGTTAAAGAATGAACATACAATAATAAGGAGGTACTATGAAACATTTCTATTCCCGAAAAATCTGGTACTATTTCAACTTGTTGAGGTCCGGAAAATTTAGTGATCATGAGAGATATTTTACTGAAATTTATACTCAGCTTTTTCTAGTTTTCCGTCCAAAATCTTGCTGAGTATTGCAACATAGAACTAATATTCCATGCATATTTAAGACAAATATTTATATTAGTATGTAAATAGCTTCAATGCTGCTAAATTTTTCAATTCTCCATAATTTTAAAATAATCTCATGTGCCACATTCTGTGAATCCGAGTGTACCTCCAACAATCAAGTAGAGTGGGAAGAAAAAAGTTTTTAATATTGAATAATAATATTCCAATAAAATCATGTTGTCATAACAATTTCATTTTTTGTGGTAGGTTTTAGAGTACCATTAGGGTATCTACACAGCAGAATGTGTTAATGAAGTTTAATTGAATTAGACCGAAACATTCAAGATGTTCATAAAAGTGTTTTAATATTTTTTTTACAAGTTCCTTCTTCTAGTATATTGGCTTGTGCTTATATTCTGTTAACCAATAAGGGAGGTGAAATATCCCTTGTGAATCAGTTGTTGTTGTTGTTCTGTGTGCACTGCGTATAGGGTAATATAACAACAGAAGGGTTCTCATATTAACTTCAAGGTTCCGGAATAGGGCTGGAATATTGGCCTGCCGATGTATACAAAAAGTGTATTTTTTCTGATTCAATCAACATAAGTCACTTCTGCTTCACGTTCGTCCTGGAATGAAACACTGCCGACTTGCAGTGTCACCTCCCACACCACAACACCGTTCGCCAAGGACGTATTTAGGAGAGCTAGAGCTCCAAAAATTTCGTTTCTTTGTGAATTCCATATAATTATAAAAATAAACTGTTTCTACACTTCAACTAATATTCCAGCGGTCAGCGTATATCTCAGTACCTTGCATTTGATATGGCCAGCTATTTTTTCTTGTAACATGTCTGAGCCAAATAACGCTACATAGACATTTAATGCCACTTTCCGCTGTTTTGGAAACGAGAAAAGATGGCAGGAATTCAGAAATACGAATATGTAGGAAGTTTACGTCTAACAGAACTCCACTAACTAACTGCGCATGTAATCATAGGAGAGCTGCCATGACTCACACTTGGAGCAGTGGTCTCGACAAAGAAACTAATTGTTATATCAGGTGGGTACATTTTCTTTAATATTACATCGATTGTGAGTCATAATCGCTGAAAGTAATTCCTATATCAAAAGAGTAGAATATCTTGTTTATCCGCATGCACAAGAAACTACCGTAAGTTTTGTAAAATGTAAGAAAATTGGGTTTTAATGTGATCGTCTGCGTGTACCCCAATGACGCCTCAGCGAATATCTTAATACCTTTGTAATTTACAGAATGTATATCCATTTTTTGTGTTTTCTAGATTAAATAAGAAAGGGTTTCTAAATTTCTCTCATAGCGAGAGTTATTATTTTGTATTTTTTGACCCATTAACTGCATGAATTTTACACTGAATGTGTGGTATGTAGTCAACAAAGTGCCTGAACATTGTTCTTATCTTCGTCGCTTTAGTTTACAAACGAAACATTTCCTATTGTGTAGGGTAATGCAAAGTATGTAGACAAGTTTCCATTTAACGAAGAGGGTGGCACTATTAGGAACCTATGTTCATAATAACACCACCATGTAACGATTTTTTTCGTATTTTCCCCGCCCTCATTGTATAATAATCTTTAAATCACACTGCAGGGCACTTAAGTATGTTTTCACACAAGCTGTTTTGGAATTCTACTACCATGGTTCAGTAGCTACATAAGATATGTTCTTAAGGTGGCGTTAATTGGCTCACCTAGGTTATATTACCTCTCTATAGAAAGAAGTTTCTCTAAGCAAAATTTTGGAGTAGGTTTCGATATGATTTCATTGACGGTCTCCTTGTTAGGCATGTTTCTATATAAAATTGCTATGCGTAAGTACTCTCCACATCTGGCGACTACAAGGTTATGTGATGATTCCTTGAAAGAAATCATCATCATATTTAGCCGTTTGCTATCGACTGCTGAATGAAGACTTCCCATTTTCTTTCCACATATCTCAGTCTGCTGTTTTCCTCATTCATTAAGCTTCTGAAAAATGCGTGATTTCATTTACCCATCCTGCATTCGGACGTCGTCTTGCTTTTTTCTTTTCTGTGGGAATCCAATGTACATTTGTTGATCATTTTCTATCTGCTCGTCTAGCTATGTGACCGACCCAGTACCAAACTTTAGACCTAAAATGGCGGCTGTGTTTAAAACTGGTTTTGGGTATAGCGTAATATCCTGTGCATTAGCTCACACGTGTATATTATGTAAACAGTATAGCTGTGTTTGTAAATAAACATGTATAACATGTGTGGCAATAATAACAAACAAGTGAGTGACATAGTAGCAGACGACAAGGCCAACTCTACATGAACACATCAGATGGAGCTGATATCAACATGCAGAGGGAGTTGGAGTCGTCGAAGGAGGGACCTGGAGGACCGCACTCAAAGAAGGCTATAAATCCACGATGCGCCAGCTTTACTCCTGAATGATCAACTCCAATCCTCCTTACCTGTTCACAGAAGGCATCGCTTCTGGTATCGTCCAGCATATACAGTAATCATCGCATCTGATATGTACTCAGCCTAACTAATCACTACCTTAGTTCACAGAAGGCATCGCTTTTGGAACAAACCTTGCACACACAGAAGGCATCGCTTCTGATGTGTAATCTACCTAATTCACCTCATTGTACACAGAAGGCATCACTTCTGGTACATCCCAGATACACAGAAGGCTTCGCTACCGGTGTCTTCCTTTCGTACACAGAATGCATCGCTTCTGGTACGGCACCTCATCCTAGACCTATCTTTGGAGAAGACACCCAAAGAACAAGACGTCTACACAAAACATTTATCTTTGTAATTAGTCTTCTACATGACACTCTTTTTGTTAAACTATCTCATTTTATAATAAACTGGTTGAGGGCTAAAAAGACAATCCCAAGTACCTATTAGCTCTACCTGAGGTACTCCTTAAGATATATCAATAGAACATTACAATAGTTACTGGAACTAGCAGGCTGTGGTTAGTATGAGGTATTGTAAAGAAGTAGGGGAGGTGAATTTGGACTGTGATGTTACAGAAATGATAGAACTGTAATGACAGTGTAATACTTTGATTAATTATTGAATAAATCGAAGATTTCTGATAGTTATTGCCATGTTGTCGCCCGTCGCCGTGGGCGCGAAACTCGGTATGAAATCACCGCGGCCCACATTGGTCGCGAAACCGTACAACGCATCGTGGTAGATTACATGTATTGTAGTATATGGATTTTTATTAAGGAATTAGATTTATTTATACGAGAGATCATCATTTTATTTTGACGGAGAATGGTTATAAATTCGCCATCATCGCGAAGCACACAGTTATGTGTCTTACATCTGGCAATGTTCGCTGGATACTACTTTACTCTATCTTGTTTTCATGCTCAGAAGTGACATACAGAGCTGTTTGCATTTTGCAGCTTTTGTGATTGGAGGAATATTTGTTTGCTTAGTACCTTAGTGCTGACGAGGCGTGCTAAATCATGTCTGTTTTTTCTTGGAATTCGAGTGTGCAGGTGCTGTTTTAAAGGCAGGTGTTCGTTTATTTTTGTTTGCTTCAATGGACAATGGATCGACGCGGATGTTTGTGTTGTTTCCACCGACGGTGCTCGGAAGGAGGGAAGAAGTTGTTTCACTTTGTCTGCCGCTTGATTGACGGCGTAGCCTGTTGAATCACAGTTTGTATTAGTTTAACAACTACTGTTTGTTTCTCTTGTTTTATGCTCCCGGATCGTGTATGGACAAGTTATTTTACACAATGACTTTCCTGGAATTGTTTTTACACACGTGTTCTTTTAAAAGCAGGTGTTGTTTTCATTTCTCTCACTGTTATGTTTGAGAATGTGTTTTTTTGTAGTTTTACATTCCCCCTGATGCTTGCTGGAATTAGGCTGTGTACGTGGTGACGGAGTAAACTGAATCTTGTTACCTAGAAAGTAGGTCATGACTTGTAAGTTATTTAACTTAAATTTTTTTATAAAGTTTTGCTTAAGTCACGATATTGGACGATACTAAATGTATTATGCATTTTTACGAAGACCGCTGTTTGCTGGTAACTGAAAACTCAATATTTGAAAATGGAGGCTTAACTCCCGATATTTAGCGCAGTGCATCTATCTCAAGCTTAGAGGTAGAATTTAATTCAGATAATGATGAAGGATATTATATTTCTAGTGCTGATGAAACTGAAAGTGTTGTACAGAACAGTGTAGTTTCATCTACCGCTATATGTTTTTGAAACTGAAAATTCTTGTGAATGTATGAATTATACGATTGACGATCAATATATTTTAGAAGCTATTGAAAATTGAAAACATAAAAACAATTGTCCCTGATTATGTGGTGAATGTTTCTATAATGTACACAATCATTAGAGACATAATTGCATTTTTTTCTACAGTAAGTGAAGATATGAAATTAAGAAGACGTATATCGAAAGTAATTAGGTATCTTATTAACTTTTTAGGAATTATTTCGAAATATTATTATTTTATTAATATTGAAATTTTTCAATATTTTCTCCGTAGATTACTTTTATATAAAAAGGATGTTATAAGGAATAAAGTAATGTAGAAAGATATTAATGCCGAGCCTCATACCTTACGTGCAGAAGTTAAATTTGCTGGTGAAAAATGGAAACTTTTTGGTTAAATACAGTAAGTGAAAATTCTTGTGATGCCTAAATAACCTGATTGAAGAGTACTGTGTTTTTGAAGTCATTGAAAAATGGAAATATGAAAATTGTGGATTGATGTGTACAGACTGTTATAATGTTCCTAAGTGATTAAAACATCGTGGTTGTATTTAATCGATAGGTCCAGTACAGCTTTTGTACAATCGTACATGGAGACAGGTAATGGATCCTATTAACTTCTGAGCTATTTACAATGCATATCCATTAAAAATGCTAAGTTTGACAATATTCAAATATTTAAATATAATTTACGGCAGTTACTTGAACGTAAATTAGAACAGGTAAGAGAGAAACTTATTCAGAAAGATATTGATGCAGAACTTAATATTAATTAAAACTGTAATTTTATCATAACAAGTATAATCTTTTGAACATACCAAACGATTTAATATATACATAATGTATGTATTTTAAATTTCTCTATAGTTTAAAAAATTCTGTAAAAAATTACAACTTATAAGTATACTCATCATTCAAGTTAAAATATCTTATACTATCTTTTTCTCCCATCATTTATATTTTTTACAACCTAATAGTCATTCTAAAAAGTATATGATCAGATTTTTTGTGAAAAAGGACAATAAAAATACTATTTCCTCCTCATAAAACCGAAACTATACTATCATTAAACTTTGAAAGTAAGACGCTAAATGGTTGTCATCAGCAGCTGCAGGAATAGACTTGTAACACTAATAGGTAAAGCAGTCTCATTTTATTATGTCCTCGTAAACTTGTTGTGCTGTGGTGAGAGTTACTCATCAGTTTAGTTTGTGCGATGCAGGAAGCAGAACATGCCGCCTTAGCTTTGGTGCATGTTGAAAATAGGTCTCCTTGTCCTTCGTTAGTGACTAGTTTTGATTGTTGTATTCAATCTTCAGTAACAGTGGACAGTGGTTTCCAGAGTGAATCAAACTTTGTTGTTTCCAAACCTGTTGAAAGTGATTTACATAGTGCAGAAAATTTCAATGAATCAAACTCTGTTTTCTCTGATTTCCAGAATGAATCTTCATTAACTTTGAAATATTCTTATGAATTAAACCCCCATGCTGTTGAAACTGTTTCTTCTGAAGAACTTTGTATTTGGGAAGCCTTAGACAATTTTAATTCTCTTATTACGCCTTTAATCTGTGCTGCTTGTTTCCACAATATTCCTAATCAGTTAGCACATGCATTTGTCAGTTGGGACTTGAATGATGTTGAACGTAGTGAATCTTTGAATGACTGAACTTGGAACGCAGTGCTTAAACCTACTAACTTGATGCAGATATATAATTCTGATTTAGCAAAACATGAAAATTGTGGCGAATTTAGAATAGTGACTTCTGAATGTGGATTGCGAAGCTTACTTGAGCGTAAAGTGGAGGAGGTGAGGGATAAACTAATTTCAAAAGATATATTATACGGTCCTGAATACACCGACTTTACTATTTGAACTGCTAGTGTGAACGAGGGAGTGTACTTTTTGTAATGCTTTGTTTATTTTAGACTCATGCATATTAGAAACAGTAAAAAGTTATTTAGTTATTTTAAGAAGTTCACATTTTTCATAGAAAATTTTTCCCAGCACTACAAATGCGAAGCGATCATAGAAGTCTGGTGGATGTACATTCAATATAACTCACCAGTGTATATATCAGTGCAATACTGGGTCTGTTATATCAAAACATTTAATGAATCATGTAAATGATCATAAAACATTTACTGATTATTATGACAATTATAAGAAACAAGGATATTTGACTATTTCAGTGAACATGTTTTTAAGAAATGTAGAGTTCTTATTCAAGATACAGAATGTATTGCACAACTAATTCCAACTATTATTGACAACAATTTTCTCCACTAAAGTCTTTAGTTTGCTCAAGAGAATATATTATTGATATGCAAGGTTTAAAAATGTCATCCAATGATTTTAACGTGTTCAAATTTTTCAAAATAAAGTTTCTGATCATTTAAATGCTAAATAATAAAAATTTCAACTGAAGTACGTTAATGTTTCGTTGTATGGTAAAACTTCCCTGTGAAATGGAATAACTAGCAATAGGCTATCAAGAACATTGTGAATGTTTAATTGAAAATTTTCACTAATTATTATGCGATTCATTAAATTGTTATACTATTCGAAGAACAATGAGAAGTTGGTGCAGCACTCTTTTGTAAAGGTACAGAAAAACTGCATTGGATTCAAAATTTGTTTCAACTAAAATAATAATAATAATAGTTTGTAAAAATAATATCAATACTTAGTTGTAATTTTAGAAAAAGTATACTTAAATATTCTTAGATGTATATAGTTAATACCTACTAATATTAATTTCACACTGATTCATCATACTTACATTCATATTTGTAAGATAATAATAATAATAAAGGAAATTGAAACAACTTCTCTCATTCCTAACTTGGGACGGACAATTAATGTGACTACAAACTAACTTACTAAAAGAAAATTTAAAAAATGAATAATATAATTATACTACTAAAATAAGAGGGAGATATACAAAATATTTTATTTTCCTTATAAAAATAACAATACTTGCTTTCTTAAATAAACAACCCTTTTGGTTTTACTCTACAGGTGAATGAAAATGTTTTTGTAACCAGTGTTTTTTTAATTTTTTCGGTTTCATTGATTACCGAATAATTCAATGCTTCCAGGAATATTCTCCTTTTCTGTTCATCTGAATTCTGTTGGCGTATACTATATTGTTCAAATATACCTCTTACTCGTTGTTGCATTAAAATACTATTCACTTCACGACTACGTAAAAGTGATTCTTCTTGAATTTTACACTCATGCAATTGTTCTTGATAAAGTTTGAAGAAACAACCATCACATAATACCACCTTCTGCAGATTCACACAATTCCATTCCTTTATAGCCATCCAAATGCAAACACCATCTATTCAAGTAGGAAAACAATAACACCACTCTAAGTCGTTTGTTGTATTCACATTAAATAAAAAATACTGATAACTTTTATGACGACTATTGCTTGTTCTCCCTGATTAAAAGGGAAGAACAGTAACAACTTCATTCAATAACATATCTTCATCTCATTTACCTCAAATGAATCTTCAATATTTACGGCACTAGCGTCATCACCAATAGTACTACTAATATTAGTACCAGTGGAAACAGATAACATAGATGCCTCTATCTGTTCAAGATTAGCAATGGACTGCTCATCTTCTCCCACGATATTAACAGCTGCAACTTTATTAATTTCCCTAACTATCCAGAAATAAAAAGAAATAAAATCATAAGTTAAGTATCATTATTTAAATTTTGTTACAAAATTTGGATTATTTTATTTTGAATTTTTTGTTATAATTCAAACATAAAAAACATTCTTTAAAACTTTATATTATTTTTTAACGTTAAATTAAAAAAAACGTTAATGTTAAGTTAGAATTATAACATAAACAAGTAAAATTGCAATTCAAACTTTTTAAGAAAATAGTTACTGAAGAAAGTTTAACTTCGTGCAATAGAAAAGTAGGTTTGAGTTTTATATTCTTTAGTATTAATACACATATAAGCTTTGGATTTATTATTTTTTATTTAAGAAAAGAATCAGTGGATGTTTTTGACATGTTTATTTTTCTTCTTTGAAATGGACAAGGACTCGAGGCGTACCAAGGTAACACAAGTTGTTTTTCACCTGTGATGCTCGCGAGGAGAGAACAAGTAGTTTTGCACCTGGAGGAAAGATATCTTTCTTAAACAAAAAATTGACCATATTTTTGGAAGAGGAGTTAACAAAGAAGCTTGCAGGTGCACGCGGAGCATGCTAGGACTTGATTTTTTTAAGGATGCAGGTCTTTGGTAGAAAGTAGTTCATAACATGGCCTGTGCTAAGACATTCGATTTACCAAGTTTTCCACTTTATCTTTATTGACCTTTTGAATAAGCTGGATCTACTTAGAACAAGTTCTGACTTGAAAACTTAAAATATTACTGTTCAGTTGTGTTTTATGTATCAATAGTGAAAGTAGACCAATTGAGTTTTCAAGCTATATATACTTCCTTGAAGATTCAGGTGGTGCGAACAACATGGCGGAAAAGCAATTTTAATATCCGACTATTTCTAGTAGTGTCTCGTTCTCAAGTTTAGAAATGGTATTTATATATCAGATAGAGATTATGATTATTCAATTATAAATGTGGAGAATACTGAGGGGCACAATGAAACACCATCTTCGGCTATATCTCATAGTGTATCTACATCAAGTGTAGAACTGGATTTTATTTCAGGCACTGAAGATGAGATTTGCGATATTAGTGAGAAGGAAAGTAAAGATATTATTGAATCTACATATACCGCTCTCTGTTGTCCTCCACGTGTAAAAGGAACTGTATTTGCTTGTCGATGTGTTAATAATATAATTCATGAACACTGTATTTCTGAAGCCATTGAAAATTAGGAGAACAAAAACTTACCTTTGATCTATGGAAATTGTTTGTATAAAGTTGCTAATCAAAGCACACATGAATGTGTCATTCGTTATGTACCTGAAGAAAAGTGTTTGACTAGACGGACATGGAGAGTGTTGATGGATCCTATTAACCTTTTAGAAATGTATTCAGCTTATATTTTAAAACATGAATATTTTGATAATATCGAGATTTTTAAATATACTTTGCATGCCTTACTAATAGTTATAGAGGATGATATCAGAGATAAACTAATTGCAAAAGATATTAATGCTGAACCTGATAGCGAATAATTGTGAACATTTAAAACTGTGTGATTGTTTGAAAAAATGAAGTTGCTGAAAAATTAAAAGTACATATTAACTTGAACGTTGCAAAGGTAAAATTAGTGTAACTTTTTAATTTTTTTATGAACAAACTTCAAGTTGAAAAAAATACTTTGTCTATGTATAAATTTTATACATAAAGTTTTGTATATCCTTTCAGATTGAAATAAAAGAAACTGAATATCAAAAATCTTAATCTTTGCTGAATGCAGAAAAATAATATTATTACTGAAATTCTGGAAATAATATAGAATATATAGTTTAAAGATTGAAGTTTCTCCATAATATTCTAAAGGTAATATTGTTTTATATCTAAGGTTTTAAAAAACTTGTCTGTAATTATTTGTAATGAAAATAAAGTAAGGTGATCTATAAATAGAAATAATGTAATTACTTTCAAAGCTGTTATACATATTCTACTCAGAAAAATATAATATTCATAGATATCATTTGAAATAGCTTTCAAACCTGTTACACATATTCTATTTAGAAAGGAAATACCGATATTGAACAGATATAGTACTATGACCTAAAATATTACGAGATAATTATATTTTCGAAAATCCACTTTTATATTTCTAAATTTTAAAGTTTTCGCATGCCTAATTATCTTTCACAGATTTTTGATCATGAAAATGAAGTAGTTTTATTTCATTTTAGATCAAATGATTCATATAAAATAATACCCGACTTTCCATCTATTCTTTGAGAAATACTTATTCTCTTTTATTCATCCCCTTCAAGTATGAACGGATTCTTGTTGAAATGATCAACTTATGAAAATCCTTGAAGAGTATACTCGTAAACATAATTTCAGCTTTTTACTATTTTAGCATTAACTAGAAAATATTTACTACTAAATGCATATGACTAAAATATTTGCTGATAAAAAAGTAAAGTACTGATAACATAGATACCACGCGTTGCGCAATATTCCATTATATGGTTTATGCCAGTTATAGTCCCGCAACCTTGTAAAATCTCTCGTCGGACGGTTTTACATCGTCCGCTGAAAAGCATTGAGGCAAACTCAATGTATCAACTTCTAACAGTACTCCTTAACGTCCCTGATCAGTAAAAGTTTAAATAATAATCCCATATTATTATATTACAGTTAATATTTTTCTTAAAATATTCCAAGTTTTAAAAGGGAGATTCGACTAAGTTGTTTTTGCAATCTTATTTTATAAAGCATCTGTTCATAATTTATGTAAATTTTTAAATAAGCTTAGTAAATCCTTGTTATTAATATTGAAAGCTGTTAGAGGAAAATTCGTTCTTATTAATTTCTAACTCGGTTTCTATCCTGTGAAATTACTTCTCTCTTTCTTTCTCTATGTATTTATGTCTGTTTTTCTGCTTAATTTTCTTAGTGCAACCTAGCTGGTTGCCGTTCAGCCAGTTCTTATACAATAAATAAGACTGGTATACAAATGTGTTATACCCTGCACAGTCCCATCACCAAAAACATGGTGCACATTTTTTGTAAAATCTCTGAAGTGTAATGTTTATAATCACGGGGTTTTAATATGTCTGTAAAAGTGCCACATTCAATGCACAAACGAGTTAAAAAACAGTCATTTAAGAACAAAGAATAATGAAGGGAGACAAAGAACTGAGTAAACGTATCCACATGCAAAAAAAGAAAATTAGATCAAGACTATGCCAAAGATTGAACTGGTCAATCACATAATTAGACTACCAATCTACTATATTGTATTAATATAGACGAAGTTAAAATGTAATTTTACTATTTTGAATTTCGTTCAATCAAAATTCCTTTTTTCACTAGCTACATGTATAAGCTTATCAGTATACCTATAGAAGTGAAAAGAAAAAGGACCATGAAAAGTAGAAAATGAATATATGATCATGTTAATATATATTTGAAGACATTTTAACATTTCATTACAATAAATGTTTTTCAGGACAAACTATTTGAAAAGTAAACTTGAATATTCTACTTTTATGAAATATAAAATGAGTAATGAATAAATACATGATTTGCATACAAAAATTACATTAATGTCACCTGTTGTTAACCCTTCCTGCCCCGTTGAAAAATACTCTCTGGCGTCTTTGAAACTGTTCAATTACGTTCAAATTATTTCAGAGTTACATCTTCTCTTATTTAAAATCCTCCTTTACAATGATAGTGAAATTTGAAATCCAAGCCGAAAATCATACCTGAAACCGTATGCATTGAATTCAGACGTGTTGCAATTAAATTTATTTAAAGGTGTACAGCAGCTGTTTAATAGCTGACGCCTTGTGTTTGATCCCTTACTTTGCAAAAAAATAGCCATCAAAGGTTCTAATGTAGTAGTAAGTAGTTTAAAGCCTCAGCTGATTAAAATGTGATCCATAAGAAACTTCTTTCGCTAGGACAGATTTATATCAGTAATAGATTAAATAAAAATGCCAATTATTACATCTACAAAAACTGAAAGTGTCCTTAGAACATAAGCCACATACTGTTACTTTTTCACCCTTTCAATTGGTAGTGAAAAATCGAATTTTTTCAAGCGTAGAAAAATTAGTATTTCTCCTCATCATCATATGAGAGTATATATACAAAATGTTTTTTCTGCAAGTTAAATATTTCTCACGCCAATAATCTTTACAAATTAATCTAGAAACCGACGCACAGGCAAGACACCTTTACCTTATTGGCACCAGCGAAAGAGATGTGGAACTGTTCTTAGCAACAGTGACATAGGTGAACGACATAAGGAATCGTTAACAACCGCTGCAATCAGTGTTTACAACCGCAGAAGTAGAAAAGCACCGTATCACCACCAATAAAAAGTCACTAGATCAGCCAAATGAAAGTTTAAAAGTCTCTAAATAAAGCACGAAAGAAATCATTGACGAAAAACTGGTTCGTTTTGTCGTTATAAGTTGCCAAATACGTACAAAAAGGAAAGTGTACATAACTATTATATTGCATTCCTAGAAACGATGTCAAAATGCATTTGGTTCAAAGAAATTTTGTTCATTTGATTCTAATTTCAATTTGGTTACAAAAATTCTTTCAAAAGCTACAGGAATAAGGATACCGGCAGAGATGAAAAAAAATATCCACTAGTAAATATATTTGAAGAAATTTAAGATTTTAA
This sequence comes from Lepisma saccharinum, assembly GCA_022664845.1. Taxonomy (NCBI): domain Eukaryota; kingdom Metazoa; phylum Arthropoda; class Insecta; order Zygentoma; family Lepismatidae; genus Lepisma; species Lepisma saccharinum. Next base: position 57,093 of record JAGDQP010002553.1, read on the forward strand.
AAATAATAACTGTGCACCAAGACAAATTTCCTGAAAACGGAACTTTCACATACAAAAATATTATAAGTCAGCTATGTCGTTCACATACCGTCGTCTACATAAGAACATACTCAGCTAATTTTTCTAAAAGTATTTTTAACCCCTCCGGAAAGTTTTTTGTAAAAAAATCACTGGTTTTCATGATCACTAATAATAGGCAAGTTCGTATCCCCTCCTAAAATCTAGACAGTCCTACAATTAATTTGAAAGATTGTAGGGATTAAATTTCAGAAACTGTTGCACTAATTCTGTCCAATTACAAATTTCATTATAATTTTGAGTCCCTTAGGCATATTTCGTTCGCTCCTTCATTCAAATTCAAAACCCCTTGGTTAGAAAGCATGTCAAATATGTCTCTCATCCAACCAGATAGAACTTGAGCGGTAGAAAATTCAAGTGAAAATCTAGTTACCAATGTCATAATACTGAATATAGTGTAAGTTTGTGTATTCCAATACTTCAGTAGTTCAACTTATTTCTTTATATCTTGCAAGGTTTGGTTTCCTATTCTTTTGTATCAGAAGAATATTGTGTAAGTTTGTGTATTCCAATACTTCAGCAGTTCAACTTATTTCTCTACAGTCTGGCAAGACCTGTTTTCCAATTCTTTTGTATCATAATAAGCGCTATTTCTTCCTCAACTTTAAGCTACTAGAAAGTATGAATGCTACAATTGCTTAATAGCATTTACCCAGGCAAATAATTGTTCCTATAAAATAAGCTGACAATTGCAGTGCTTATATGTAAAAACAGGATAGTTTCTAATATCTCAGTTTGCCGCAGCTAGCTCTAACTGCATGAAAGCACAATAATCTACAAATTCATGTATTTTTAACGTTCTTCCGATAATGGATTCCTAAAATATATTTAGACATATATTCTCAATCTATGACGGATATTTTATGGTACTTTTAATTTATGAGGAGAAGTTTAAAATGTGTTATTTACCATATTTTCTAACGATTTCTTTGAATTAAGAATGAATCTTCAAATATTTCTGAGAATATTCCAGGAATAAGTATTTTCTATGAATATTCTGCAAATACTACGTTGCAAATATCTTTAAACAGTCTATTCCTTTCAAACTTTAGATTAATTGCTTCTATCTGTGATTCCTGATGTTGTAAGCTATATGACTCAGCACGAAGTGTTCTGAGCACCTTAACAATAACTGACAGCTTAAAGTCTTCTTCTTCAAAATAAGAACAGAAAACAATTGTTGTTATTTATGGGAAACCTTAATTATAAACGACAGTAGTTCTTTTACACTTTGCACAGAAAATAATCACCTCGCTTCTAAGAAAAATAATTCAATTCCAAGAAAATGATAAGTACTCTCAACCTTCATTTTAGGACGCATCATCCAAAATTAAGTGTAGGAAACTTTTTCTAAAATTATCTGGTTTTACTATTTGTAACTTTAGCGGAAAAGTAAAAATCCTCGGAGCAGAAAGTATTTTTAAGAAGTAATGATAGTGTATTTACCAAAATTCAAAATATCTTGTAGCATTACTACAGTAAACAATTTCACTCTAAGACGTTCGTGAAAGACTGTAAAATGCTAAGCCCTTCCTATAGTATATGGATTTTAAATGATATGAATAAGTGCTACTCGGAACTGTTTATAACAGTGATTTGTAACAGTTATAGCGTAACAGTTACATGCACCAACCACAGATAGCCATTTTCGGACTTTGCAATTTTTCAGTAGAATTTAGACTAAAAATCCAAGTAAAAATCTCAGAAATGATTTTCTACAAGATATGTTTAAAATACGTTTCAAATTGTGTGTAATAACATATTAAATTATGGTTTGATAAAATTTTTGCTCCGTCACCCTCTGGACGGAGAAATTTTCAGTTATTTAAAGTTAGTTATTTTCAGTTAGTTATTTTAAGGGAAATAACAGTCAGACAAGATTCTTTCAACGCTATAGTTTATAAAGTTCTCTCATTTTTTCTGATATTTTCATTTCATACATATTCACAAAAAATATGGGGTTAAAAATGATTTCTCTTTCACACACACACATGTAGTATAGGTATGGATGTCAAAATTGTTAAAGTTTGCGGCTGTTACGAAAAAAATATAAACTTACGTTAGATGTCGTGGTAGTTTATCAGCTATAGTGCGGCTGATTCGGTTTAAAGTGACACCGGCGTTTGCGTTATTCCACGCCCAGTAGAAAGTTACCGTTTTCGGTTGGCATTCGATATACCTCTGGCGGTTAGTGTTTCGTAAGGGGATATGAAATCAGTAAATTACCAAGCAAATGTCTTAGCAAACTTATGACGCTCGGACAGATGTGTTTGGGTTGGGACAGTATTATTTGTGGGTGTTTAGGTACTATTTTGTCAAATTATTATTATTAGTGTTCTTATTTAAGATAAATGTTGTATATTTTTCTTTATTCCATGTTATTCTTCTAATTAGTCAGCACTCAAGCAGCAAATAAAAGGTTATGGCCAGCCTGGAACATGCATGGTCGGCCTAGGTAAAACTTATCTAAAAGCCATTAATAAGTTTGAATCGGATGCAGTGCAGAAATATACACAAAGTTGCCTGATTTTAAAATAATGGAATTACATACAAAATTTTCAGACACGTAAGCAACACTTCTTTATTCTAGTGCTTGAGCCAAAGTTAGATTAAAGACATAACAAATGAGGTGATTCCAGTGATTCAGTAAATATATATATAGGCTGGGAACAGCTATACTTTTCTTAAGGTTCTCTTTTTATTCCACAAATAAAGCATAAAAAGGTAAAGTTATTCCTGTAGAGGCATGGGGGATGTGGAGGTAGCGTTCCACATTTTCTTCGCCTGTGGTACAAAGTGAGGTGGGGTGGTCAGTCTCATGCTTATCCGGCTTTACCTTCCCAAGTTGTCTAAAATATTAGACATTCTAGTGTTTAATTAGATAGAGGGCCAAGTACACCTCAGAGCGCCAGACATGAAAACATTGCAAAAGCTTACCATTGTCCTGCCCGGGATTTCAACCCAGGCCGCGCAATTCGTAGTCATATTATTTCGGCCTGATAGTTAAACAACAAGTGTACATGAAGCACACGATTCTATAAAAAGTGTATGTTTCAGCAATAATTTCAAAAAAATATATATTTTTCGCTTGAAAAGGTATTCTCTCGTGCTTTTGGTCGAACTCAACTTGTACCGTGTAAGCTTTGTTATGGAGAAACATTACGTGTTCTTCCACTTTCTTCGCTCCGCCACTAATGAACAATGTAAAATATTGTAATTATTTTAAAAGTTCTTACAGCCTGAGTCTGAGATGCCTAAAGGCCGTATATAAATAATATTTCGTTAGTAAGTTATGATTCAACTTTCTGTTGGTCCTATTTTTCAAGTGAACCCTACGATTTTTTAGTTTATAGATCCTGCACAATACTAACAAATCACATATTATTTACGAAATAGATCGAAACATAATGATTCATGCTAGCCAACTTCCTACACTGCCATTGCTAAGTTTCATTTCTCTTCAAGAAAATAAAAAACAGAAATTGCATAGCCGTTAATGTGGAATAATACTAGACTTAATATCCAAAGATATTTAATTAAGAAACTAAACTAATTTCACAACTTATCGTTCTAACTGGTGACCTCCAACGATTCGATCAATAATAATGATCTGAAAAATAAAAAAATATAGTGGTAGTATCTACATATGAGTCTTATTTCGAAGTAACATAAAAACATTTATTCAAAATTAAAAGATTGTATTCTACTAACAGTATCAATAAAATAAGGGGAGATTCTGTGCGTATTTTCAGTTTTCTGGGGCCTTCCATAAATTGATTATTCTTGTGCATAACACAGCCTCGTACTGGTGGAAACGATAAATATTTTAAAAATCAAAGTGATCTCCTGAATATATTCCCATTCTGTTGAAGAAGCAAGCAATGAATTAGCAAAATGTGAATAACAAGTGTACAACAATTATATTTCCCCTTTCTCTTAATATTACCATTTCTAACTAAAAATTCTTGGCTTCACAGGGACCTCTAGCTAAATTGTTAATTTCTGGACTACAAAATGGAGTCTTTCAGATGTATTGAAAGACTAAGTATTAATCTTTCACAGTATTCTAACTCAAATCTTCTTAGTTCCGGTCCAATCATATTTCAAAAAAGCCAAAATCCAATTACATCACATCTCATTTCATGACAAAAGTCAAAAATATATGTAGCCGGCTCAAACTATATTTAATTCCAAACACCTTTTATGTATAATTGATAAGGAACACAAGTGGCAATAATTCCCGGTTAGGTTTCAGGAGTTTTTTACAAGGACTTTGAGTTCGGATCCAACATTATGATATAATTCACAAACTGGTATCAATAAAAATGATAGCTCTGAAAATTTCGTCAAAATGTTTCATTTTCAGAACTCTTTCAACTAACTATCACAATGAAATGAAATATCAAAATCTGCTTGATATTTCAGATCAGCTTTGCAAGGTAACTAAAAATAAACGTTCATCCCCCATTCACATAAAAATATATTTAATATTCCAAGCTGCGCAAACAATCTTTGTGCCTTAATCTTAGGACAAGTAATACAAGGCACAGCTAAATCACAATTGATTCACCTACAACTTCAGATCAAAATCGGCCTACCTGTAGAACATTCATAATCACTATATTATTGAAATAATTTAGCATGCATTCCCCCAGTTTACATTAAAAACTGTAGGCAACCAGGTTCAGAGTTCGGTTGGTGGCTAATACTCACGGCGCTGAAATCAAATTTTAGTAAAGAGTTTGACTCTACAGAAACAGATAATCTAAATAATCACAATCAAAAATTACATTAAAATCACTTATAGTATCCTCTCCCACTCTCTAGCTTATTCAGACTTGTGTTCTATAGGCCACAATCAAAATGCAAAGGTTCATTGATTCAAATGTGCTAGGTTCGAATCCTGCAGGCGACAATTACGATAAACATAAGCGAAATTAATTGTAAGAAATTAAAATTTAAAATGAAAGAAGCAATCCCAAATTCGAATGCCGGCTGCGGTCTAAATATTTCTGATTCATATTAACTAAAATGTAGTGCAGAGACCATCGTATACAAAATTTTCTTCAAGATGCCAATATCTACTAAAAATATAGGTTGAATAAAAATAAACTACTTACTCATCCACTGATGTCAGTAATCTTGTAAGACAACGTTCAAGTTGCAGATATGCTCCAAAACAGAATTTAAAGCACAGTCGATCAATCACTTCTCAAAGTTAAAATCTATTAAAGAATAAACCAAAGGCCCGGTTCAAAGTATGTATATAAATGTCAATTCTTCCAGAATTTTCGTTGGCGTCGCTCAGCGAAACTAAAGGTCTCCCACATAGGATTCAAATCTCCTTTTCTTTTAATAACTTTTCAGCAAACCATAGCATGCCTCCTCACACCTCGGTCACAAATACCTATTCTTTTCAATTCCTGGCTAGTTGAAAACTTCTGATACAGAAGAAAAAATAAAAATAAAAATAAAAACACATTTCGAGTTGTAAAACATATTTTTATCACAGCGTAATAAAAATCAAAATAGCCGGTCCTCATAATGTACAAAATATACTAAAAAATGTGGTTTTCATTTTCCAAAAAGATTTCTAGCGTGTTTCCATATTCTGTTCTCTTTTATCCGGCCCTGTCACAAGCAACTGCTGGCAATAAAGCAATTACGCTGTAGTCAGTACTCAAAATTTTATAAAGAGGTACTCTTCTAGTGCCGCTATCTTATTTTTTTCCGAAAAAGATTTCATTTATAAATCAAAAATCATAAATTGTGTCTTCCGTTGTAAACTTGAAAGCAAAATAAATAACAAACAACTTCTTCCCTTCTCCTAAGTAGCGCAAGTGCAATATGTCAAAAATCTCCGCGTCGAGCTGTTGTCCGATTAGCAGCCAAAATTCCGAAATATGCTAATTGCTAGATATACTAACAACACAAAACATAAATCTATTTCTCATGTGTTATCATAACGACTCTTTTGGTTTATGACACTAATCAATTAGAAGTCCTTCTCAAACGGGAGATTACAATGAGAAAAACGTCGTCGGGATGTCGCTTCAAAAGAAATATCGTACAGTTCTTTTCTGTCGCCGATATAGTTTATTGCTTGTCAGTCAAAAGGAGACTGAGTACAAACAAAATATAAACTACTGTTCTTTCACCTTTACCTATTATCTGTAGGCAGCTGCGGAAGAGAAATTTCCAGAAATTTCCCAAGCACTTAGGTACAAGACAGCGAGAATTCTATTCGCTACAGAAAATAACGCGCTAAATCTTAGCCAATTATAAAGTATCAAGCTTCAGTTAAAGAAGCGTTTCCATTGGTTGATACTAATGTCACTATAATAAATAATCCACAGAAGAACTTCTTTTGTAACCACTATCAGTCTGAAGAGAAGCAGCCAGATGCTATGTTTCAGTTGTGGAAAGAATCGTAAGTTCCAGTATGCATAGCGTAACTGTCTTTAACTTAAATGATAAATGTCAGACTATTTGTTAATAAAAATATTGTCTGATACACTGTAAAAAGATTAAAATTAAAAAAAAATAATCTAACAAAACGTGTTTTATAAGCTTTCGACATCACCACGGGTCACGGCGGTTTCATACCGGGTTTCGTGGTGACGTACAGCGAGCGACAACATGGCGGTAAATATAAGAAAACTTCGATTTATTCAATAATTAATCAAATTTAATTATCCCCCTCCCCGTAGTCCTAATTCAACGAAAATTATGACAAAGGCCAGATACTTTCTCTGTAACATATCCTCAAACTCTCAGTTTCATATCTTGCACCAATTTAGAGAAAAAACAAGATTCCCTAATTGTTTGACATCTTCTACTCGGTCCATCTCCAATTAATCTACTTTACAGTCTTGATTATATCTTCTGCATTTGTGCGCGGATCTATTGATTTGTCTTCCTGTCCCTTCAGTTATTCCTAGCACGCATCTCCATTGTTCTTTGTGTAAATCTTTGCCTTTGAGTCTTCTACGCATTCAATGTCCAAATTTCACAACCGTACATTATCACAGGAAAGGCACATTGATTATAAACTCTACGCTTGAGACACATTGTTAGTTTGCTTTTAAAAACAAGTTTAGTCTTCCAAACGAACTCCGTTTACATCTACTTAATTCATCAGTCATCTTGCCAGTCGATGATTTGAGATGACCGAGGTAAACGTACCAATCAACTATGTCTATTGTCTCTCCGTGAATCTGTATTTCCTTCTCTTCAGCATGTTTAATACGTTACTTTTGTTTTACTTAAATTAATATTAAGTCCTTTCTTCGAACTATCATTACCCAGCGCTTCCATTCTGATTTGTAGTTCTTTTGCACCTGAAGCAAACATAATTATATCATCAGCAAATTGTTGGTGATTAAGGTATTCGCCATTGATTTTTATTCCAACTTCATTCTAGTTTAAATTTTGGAACACTCCCTCCAGGACTACAGAAAATAGTGTTGGAGAAATTGAATCTCCTTTCATAACCATTTTTCTAACTTTAAATTTTTCATTCTCTTGATGTAGTCTAATGAAAGACGTTGTTTACCGATCCGCCGTAGCTCAGTGGTAGAGCGTTGGCGTAGCATTCTGGGAGTTGTGGATTCAATCCCAGCAGCCAATTATCCTTAATGCGAATTTTCCATGGTTTTTCTTCTGTCACACCAGATAAATGATACATTCAAATTAGGCCCTATACAACACCTTGCCGCATTTTTTATCCTCCTCTATCATGGCCTGATCCTTTAGATACATAAAGGTTATAAATAAAATTCAAATTCAGACAGATGTGGCAGTCGAGTAAACATTTCGTAGTAGCTTAATGTATGTCCTTTCAATGCCTTGAAGTTCAAGTGATTTAAGTACTGCTGCCAGGGAGACCGAATCGAATTTTTTTTCAAATTTTATGAATCCTAGACATAGTGGAAGTTCATATTCATTAGTCCTTTCCATAACTTCATTCAATACTTGTATGTGGTCCACTGTGCTAAATCCACGACGAAATCCGATTTGTTCTCTTCCCTTGTTAAAATCTAAGTCTCGTTCAATACGATTCAAAATAACTTTGGTGAACATTTTGTATAGAACTGACAGTAAACTAATTGGTCTGTAGTTTTCGACGCGTTCTTTGTACACTTTCTTGGACAACAAAATAATATTATTCCAACCTAAGGGTATTTATATCTTTTTCAGGCACATGAGAATAATTTGTCAAGTTGCTATTTCATCTTTTCACTTTCCCATTCAAACATTTCTGCTGTGAGTCCACCTTTTCATGCAGGTTTTCCATCATTCATCCTTCGAAGTACTTTATCCACTTCTGCTTTCATTAAGTCTGGCTCTTTTACATAATTTCCTTAATATTCATTCTTAAGTTCTTTATCCGAGTAGCACATTTCTCTGTACACATTTTCAAATGTTTTTATAAACATTTCCAAACATTTTAAATATTTTAAAATATTTTCCTTTTATTTAATGTTTTATTTAGTTCTATGTACTTTAATCCATTTTCTAGATGCAATTCTTGATTCTTAATGCATCTTCTTGATGATATTTTGCTCTTTTTCATTTTCATCCTTTTCTTCATCAAGAGTTTAGTTTCTTCGGAAAATTTGCTCCCTTCTTTCTTTTTTAAGCCTCCTATTTCCTTGACTGTTTCTCTTATTATCTAAATCTTTATTTCTGATATTTATAACTTCTTGATCTTCCAGCACCGAATCTGTTGCTTAGATCTGTCTTGAATGTCTTTCTGTTTTCGCTGTTTTTTAGTGGTTTTCAACTTCAGACCGATCGAGGGCCAGAATTATATGCAGGAATTAAGTGGTGAGTGAAACCTAAATCAAGCCATTTAATAAACTTTAAAAATAGAAAACTGGTAAACTATAACCACAAAATTACTGTTAAAAATACTGAAGTATCTGGTCACCTGTAAGATTTTTACAATATTTTAAGAGTTTTTACAATAATTCTAATTGACCTGCTCCTTAAACTAGATAAACATTATAGTTATTGAATTTAATTTTTAAAGAAAATAACATGAACCTTAATAGTTACACTTCTTCTTAGTGAATTATCAATATTCATTGTGAAAATTGATGTTGATCTGCTGCAATTGCCACAGAAGGAACCTTCACTTCAATAAATGTCGTTCCAAGTTTCAGAAGATGAAGAAGTAAATAATCAATTAGACAACTTTTGAAACGGTTCTTGATAAAATTCATAGTAGAAAAAAAAAACATGGCGTAATAATAAATAAAAATAAAAGGTACATGGCGTAAAACCCGAATAATCTATTTCACTATGGAAAATCGCCACGAAAGCTTACCCTGTATCTGATTCCAACGGTGAAGCGTCAAGTGCACTATTTGCATCATCCCGTTGTACCCTGTTTAGCCCCGTTGTCCGATTTCGAACGGTAGATGGCACTACTGTAAAAACAGTTGAATACATAATGGACGCAAGGTTCATGTATGAATGTTGAAGTTCGTATGCCAAAAAAAAAGGAGAATTGAATTTATTGATTTTTTTCAGGCCTTTAGGCAACTTTGGCTCAGGTCGAGGAAAGTAAAATGTTAAACTTAGAAATTTATTGAAAAATGTTATAACTACATTGCAACAGTTTACCAAATGCAGATCGTGAGAAAATAATTTTTATTTTTCGAAGGACGATCTCTAAAAATATGCTGCATCTTATTGGATTTCTACAAAGGCAAATGGGAGGGTTTCCGGATCAATTTTAACAGTAAACAATTTAAGTTGTAATTAATAAATTGGAGGGAGTGTGACCCCCTATCGAGGTGGCAGTACCCTATGTGACATGTCAAATCCACGCACTTCTGTTGTCGCGGTTTGTAAAATCTTAATGTAAAACAACAACAACAAGAAATCGGTATGCCAACCTGCACATAGAAAGACATGCGAAGACGCGAAAGTAGATATTCTAGGACAGCAATTCAAACATATATTTGCATTTGGTAAGTCACGGTTCGATCTAGTGCTTAAAAAAAAACGAAGAAATTGAACGCCGAAAAAATAGGATTTTTTTTTCAATTCTTCGTGCTACTTTGGAAAAGAACGTTCTTTTTACTATTACGGGGTCCCTGACAACATTTTATGATCAATGAATTAAATTAAATGTTAGTTCATGTTCAAAACATATTTAAAAAAAAACCGCAATGGCACTGACTCTGACAAAGTTTTAAAGCAGTATGTAAGTTTTCTGGCTCTGAGCCAAAGATGCCTAAGGGGCAAAAGTGAACAGAACTTTTCACTCGTGTACAAGGGTGCTAATGAGATATATTGCATTTCCAATATAAATTGAAAGTTTTTTGTACATTTTATAACGTATGAGCATTTAACTAAACCTAAACAAGAAATGTATTAGATGTGTTATGTAGTGAGTATTGGTGATGAAAAGGCAAAAAAAAAAAAAG
>JAGDQP010002553.1:67709-103219 GCA_022664845.1 Lepisma saccharinum
GTGTTATGTAGTGAGTATTGGTGATGAAAAGGCAAAAAAAAAAAAAGTCAGTAAAACAAGTTTTTTTTATTCGTGGTAAAAACATTTTCCATTTTTTTTCGAAAATTTTCGGTTTGTTTCCCACCCTTAAAACTCTATTTCGATACCTTTGGCCGATCATCGTTCTTGAAGTGTTCCCGTGTTTTCTTGTCGTACCAGGCAAATGGCAGGACGATACCATGAAATTAGGTCACCTGTGGTCGACTTCCTCCGCTATCCCTGTAGCTGTCTAAATAATCTAAATAAATTTAAATTAATCAGGCAGCAGGTCATGGACACATCTCCAGGGGTATCCTAACTGCTATGTAGATAACCCCTAAGCATAGCACTAAAATATCTCGTGAGACGCCTATTACAAATTGTACTAAGCATGTCTCTTGTCTTTCTTGGTAAGGCCTATGATCACCGGTCGGCCCGATACAATATTGTATTCAGATTAAGTAACGTTACTTTCGAAAGAGTAAATAATGTTTTTATTTCCATCTGCGGCCTTGTACATGTAGAAAAAAAACCGACCACGTTAATTATACTATCGTGGACTCCTGCACTTTTTTACTCTTAGTTCCTTCCGTTGTTGTTTAAATTTCTCACGTTAGGGTAACAGGTTAATTTAATCTAGTTTTCATTAATCTTGATTACACTAGCTTAGGGAAAGCTTGTTTGAAGCATGCTTACTCTAAAATGGATTTGTTCCCATGAGTGTGATTAATATTCCGAAAGTACTAATTCAATTTTTTTGTTATTTTCAACGTTATCAAATTTAACGTGATCTGGAGAGAACCTGGCAAGCGGTGCACGAGCGGATCATCCATTTACTCCAAAAACATGTAGTTTCCTTTTCGTAGTATCTACACGTAGTATCTACATGCTATTGTTGGCATGAAATTTAGATTAATTTGTAAATTTATCCACGCGATTTTTCTACCATGTACAAAATTCAATAACACCGTTTCTCATTAAGTACGACAACGCTAAGAACGTGATACAACCTTCACATAGCGAGAGTAATTTGTTCAGGAGTATTCTACATTATAATCACTTCACAACCCATATACTTTTTCATGCAATTTCATATGTTTTTCAGTTTCTGACTTGAGACTCAATGCGCTACGTTAAAGCAAATTTAGGTTAGATTGCATCAAATACGAAAAAGTTGAGAGTACAAGGGCCCTGACGTGATTTCAATAGAGCCGCTTCGTGATAGGTTACATTACCTGGTCCGCACTATACACAACATTTCGCTATTTTAATTCATGCGTACGAAGTTAAATGTAATTAACAACGGTTAATTTGCTTCCGTAAGGGACAAATGTATTCATATTATTTAGGGTAAACTTTACTTTTGGGACCCAAGTTCCGCCAGCTATTGAGACATATTTATAGGGATGTCAACGACTCGCTCGACTCGATCAGACTCGAGTCGAGTCGGTGCTCAGTACCTACTCGAGTCGAGTCAGTGGTCACAACTGCTCGAGTCAAGTCGAGTCGGCTCTCACTCTGTGCTCGAGTCGAGTCGGCGCTCAGTAGCTGCTCGAGTCGAGTCGAGTCGGAGCTCACTATATGCTCGAGTCGATCCGAGTCGGAGCTCACTATATGCTCGAGTCGAGCCGAGTCGGCGCTCACTATGTGCTCGAGTCGAGGCGAGTCGCTGCTCAGATAGACTCACGCTGCGACTCGGTTACAGTGAGTCGAGCTCGAGCGATAACTCGACTCGAACGTTAGACTCGCCGCTCGAGCCGAGCGGATTGGCATAACCGTCAGAAAAGGAGTCAGTGGACGATGTCTTAGTAATACAAAGTTATCTTTCCTCATCATTTATACACATATATCTCGGTTTTCTACTTGTTCAGTTATGCGAGAAAACTTAGAACAACAAATTACGTTGCCAAAGAGATCAATAAACTAACTTCACATCAACTATCATGCTTTCTATTATCATTGCGTCGAAAGTTAGTAGGAAATAAAAAGCAAACAGTGAAACTAAATTAACATAAAAAAGTAATAAAAAACTTTTTAAAGTCATTCTTTTCTTAATGAATTCGTACTAAAAAGGTGAAAACATTGTTAATGCATGCTTAAAATGAAAAGCATGAGGGCGCGCTCTCGTATACAGTCACTGCATAAATTCTTCAAATGACGTGCCTCATTATTTTTTAGTCATGCATAAACAAAATTATTTTTTGAACTTTTTAGTACGAACTGATTAAGAAGAGAATATCTTTATAAAAAATTTCGAGTTATTTCGATGCGAATGACTCGCTTGACTCGAGTCGCGCCTCGGTCAGACTCGAGTCGAGTCGAGTCGGTGCTCAGTACCTACTCGAGTCATGTAGAGACAGTGGTCACAACTGCTCGAGTCGAGTCGGCGCTCAGTAGCTGCTGGAATCGAGTCGAGTCGGTACTCATAACTGCTCGAGTCGAGCTGAGTCACTGCTCAGAGAGAGACTCGTGCTGCGACTCGGTTATAGTGAGTCGAGCTCGAGCGACGACTCGACTCGAACGTTATACTCACCGCTCGAGCCGAGAGGATTGACATCCCTCCATATGTACGCTCTGTACAAGTCATTCATTTCGAAATAACTTAAAAAGACACTTCTATAAAACCTAGTGACAACCAGCAGTCCATAACTTATTATGAAAAGTACGTGTCATTATTATTTCGTTAAATACGCACTCCAGTTTGTCAACAGATGACAAAGATAGTACATGCGGAGCCGTATGATGGCGTCACTTCGTGCTATGAATGGCAGGTATTTTTGCTACAAAATCATGGGCTAACTGTCGAAAGAGCAAAGGCAGGTTTAAGAAAATTAACGTGAGGTATTTTATATAAATATTACACGCGATGCACATTGCCTTTAACACCCAAACTTACTTTCAGCTCTTTCACTCGCATTTCACACTTCAATGATTCGAAACTGTTTTATTTTGCGTTTCAGCTCTTCCACACGGTTTGGAAACATTACATTTCTTTTGTAAATTTTACGCTTTTGGAGACCCCAAAGTAAATTTTGCCTATTGTTTCTAATAAAACTCATCTGAAATGTATAGCGTGAACCATAAATCACCGTAAGCCATAGCAACTGGTTTCCACAAATGATTGCATTTATTAACGGATAGTCATCGAACTATCATCACAGACAATATTCACATTACGACTAGGACTAGAAATGATGGTAACATAAAAAAAGTATAAAACACATATACACACATATTTAATATAGCACCAAATCAACATATTACTTTCTTCTCTTTCAAATATGGCTTCTAGCCAAACAAACGGTGTATATGTTACATCCAAGCGTGCACTAGATGTGTCGTCGATACACACCCTTCATTACACCCTACGCCGCTCAATTCGGATAGCATCAACGGCGCATCAAACAGTACAACGGCACATTCAAGGTGCAAAATGGTGGATTCGGATAGACCTTTAGTTTCATATACCTGTTTGATGTTTGACTTTCTTCCTCAAATCCATAATGAGAACATCCGCTGTTTTCCTATTGGCTGCCAATGTAATTAAGTTTGTAATGATTTTTCCTTTGGTGGGTGTTAAATAAATTTTACCTTAGGTAGAAACGAAATAGGCGAATTTCGTCCTGAGGAAAATCTGGAAGCAAGACGAAGTATAATCCTAATTTACTTTTGCCATGGAAAGAGCGAATTTTAGGGAGGAGGGGAATAAAACGCCCTGGTCGGAATACACACTTCGTTCAGAATATAGATCAATTCATTTTTCAAACCGACCTCGCGGATCACAAAAAAAAAAAAAAAAAAGGCTTGGGCGGCAGCATGTTCTAGATCTAAAACTAGCTGATTTTCTCTGCTGATTTTCTCTGCTGATAAGCTTCTTCTTCTCAAGTCTAGTATCTAGTTTCAGCTTACGTCTCACCATCCTATGATCACCAGAGACTTTGAAACTGTTCAGAACAGACATGCCTTGAAGAATTTCCATATTATTCAATAAAACCTAGTCTGTTTCGTTTTTAATCCAATTTAAGCATTTCCGTGTCCACTTTCTTTGGAGTGGCCGGCTTCTTGAAAAATGTATTGGAAATTAACAGTCTGTTGGCGGCTGAGAATTCCAATAACTTATCTCCTCTCTTGTTTCATTTACCAAATCCAAAGTTCCGTATTTTCGTGTCAGTATATTCGTCAATAAATTGATGGGTTTTTATTTGTATATCATTTTTGGTATTAGTTTGATCGACATTAGACCATCGGGACTAGTAGTCGCCAGGGGTCAAAATATTGCTAACCACTATTTCTGATTTGTGACTGAATTCTTCGCCAATTTGGCACTGATTTGAATCTGCATATGAACTATTTGACAAGTAACTTGTAGCCTAATTGAATTTTTAATTACATGAATCAAAATTGGACTTTTACGAGATATCTGTTTTTGAAAGAGCGCAGTGATACATCAGTTTTATTGAAGTAGTACAGTACAGGTTTTCTAGGTAACAAATAACACAGGTCTGCAACCAAAAAGCTGTTTTCATAATTTTAGCTGTTTCTTATGTTTGTGGGTGCGCTGAATTCGAAAATAACCCCTGTTTCTTCCTGGGACGTCAGGTTTTTTCACAATCGAAATGTAACCTGCTCAAACAGGTAGCTGGAAATCGCTAAATTTCAAATTCATTACACGTGGATAAAACACTGAACATGTAACTACAAACGTATTTTTCACTGCCAGTGCTCCCAAAAACATGAAAATACATGTGTATTGGTCCTGATGGGGATCACTGACACATATCGTAATGTCTCATGAATTAGGTTACGAGATTACAAAGAAAGATTACAAAAACAAATCTGTTCATATAACGTATTTAGTAAGATTACATTGTAGGTTTGTAAAAAAATTTCTAAGTAGTTCTGGCTACAATGATTATTTTTCAGATACTACGGCCCAATCCTAAATACTTCCTTTCCTTCCTTCCTTTCCTTCCTTTTGCTGAGAAACCCAAGGAGTCAAGGAAAGGAACCTTGGAATGAGTGTAGAAAAGGAAGCATTTTGGACGTTGTACACTTGGCGAATATAGCGACATCTGTCAAAAGCATTAGAAGCGTAAACAAGTGTGCAGCGCGTGGCGGGATAGGAGTGGTGGTTGTGATATCGAAGGCAAACAACCCCAATTGAAAAAGCACGAATAATTAAAAACGAAAACAACTGCGCAGTTGTACTAGTTTTGCAAGATGCTTTGATTGCGTGAACTTTCCCCTCTCCTTCGCTCGAGGGGTATTGCACGGCGCGTATTTTTAAGACAATGATTTACAGGGGGGCAAGGGGGAGAAAATATCTGATAATACTATTACTAACATGGCACAAAATGTGGGGATCATGTCAGTCAAAAAAAGAAGGCAGTATGTGTATGTGTCTTTGCCCCCCCCCAAAAAAAAATCGTAACATGGGCGCTCTTGGTCATATTCCTTATTCATTACGTGTACCGACCAGTAAGCAGGTCTTTCATTACAATTGCAATTCTTCACGTTCTTCTCTTTGAAAGACTTTCCAGGGAACAGCTACACATAAATGTTTCAGTGCTTTTTGTAAGTTGTATTATTACATAAATCAGCGAAAAGTTTTCAAAGCTTCCAAATGCAGTGCAAAAGAAATGATACTAAAGAAATTATCAACAACGTGATGCGTGCAACAAATTGTTGGAATTTTTACAGAGTAACTGCCTATTATTTGAAATCAATTTTGTGATATTTTCTATTCCTCAATAGTACAATAAATAGTGTGTTAATTAAACAATATGAACAAGAAGAATTATCCTGAATATCCGTAAATATCCTGTTTTGATGACGGAATACAGATGCACCTGTCATTATTAATGCACATAAGATGGATACTGCTCACCGTTCTCCCGTGGCTAGGCTCGTGAAATTCTGTAAAACTCGAAGCGGACGTAGTTCAGTTGGTACAGCGCAAATTCCGCCAGTAATTTGTTTGCGGGGGTGTAAAGCCAGGGAGGGAGCATGCACTGTTTCTATCGATTTTTGACAGTATAAACTTTAAAGTTTACAGTTTTCTAGAAAATTTGGGGGTGACACCTCCACAGGGGGGCTGGCAGAATCACTGGTAGAGCGTTAGATTCTCATTCAGGAGGTCCTATGTTCGATACTAGCGGCCGACAGGTTTCTCCATTGATTTTCTTCAGTCACATCAGGCAAATGCCGGATGATGCCTTCAACTTAGGCTCTGGTCGACTCCTTCCCTTCTTGACCATCCTGGCTGAGGTTTTCCAGAGTTTCTCCTCAGTCACGTCAATGAAATGCCTGGATGGTACCTTCAGCTTAGGCCTTGGCCCTACCCGCACCCTTTCTCCTCCCCTGAGCCACGATGAGCCTTAGATGCCTGAAAGTAATAAATAATTGAAGTTCAAGTTCGAACCTCACGGGCGACCATCCTGACAGATTTTCTAGGGGTTTCCTCTTTACTAAGCAAATACCGGAATGGCACGTAAGTAAGATCCTGACCGCTACCTTTCCCATTCTTTCCTTTACCATATACCGATTGAAAGTTGTTTAAAGTTATACTTCAATTCAGTTCAACAAGAGGCAATCCAACGTGATATTTAAAAAAAAACCAGCAATACATCAGATCATTTATTGTAGTATTTTCCTATCTTATACACAAGAGTAGAAGAGAATGAAGCGCACCACATACAGCGTCTACTAAGAATAGGGCTTTAACAAAATTTATTTTGATTTTGAAACTACCATCCCCAACAACGCAAGATGACGCTTACCTAAATAAATGCTTTCTTCCTCTGTAAATTTTCTTGTTAAAAATAAAATGTTGGTGCAAATAACAACAGAATCTTATTTTGAACAGAATCTTTTAAATACCAGGAAAGAATAAACAAACAATGAAAGGAACGACTGACTAACTCCATTGATACAATGGAAGGAACAACGGAATGCAAGATGTTAATCCCGCGGGACTACCCTCCCCACACCATCTGTTTCAACGCGAGGTCACTTCCTCCCTGCTTCCTCCCTGCGCAATGCTTTCTTCATCCGTCAATTCATAGGTGGCGCTAGTTTCTACATGAAACAATTGAACGCTAAAGGGTGCGAAGGATGCACTGCATGTATCCTTGGCCGAAGGAGGCAAAAAAGGCCACAAGGGAAGGAAAAGACGTTATATGATCAGTCCTTAAGATGGCCGACCTTCCGGTAGGAAAGGAAATAGGAGATGAAGGGTGTATTTAAGATGCAGCTTACGAGTACTCGATTCAATGTATTGTAGTGCTGATACGCCGTTATTAGGAAAGTGAGCAAAATAACGAATGTAGTGACACACGTTGGAAACACACATTCTTGACGTTGATGTTTGTGGACTGACAGTGATGTTAATAAAAACACTTGTTTTTACTGTGGTGAATCATCGTTTGTTGAACGTATTGTCTCTAGTGTAAACATGGATCTTGATTGTACAATGTCACTTTGCTAGGGCATCGAGTCTGTGTGAAATCTAGGATACACTATAGTATGCTTGCATATTTCAATACTAACCCATAAGCATAGTTGTACATTCACATAGCGTGATAACGTCTGGATACAGTACAAGGGCACAGAATAAATTAAGAATTGCATTACTGAGTGTCCTTGATAGGCCTATCCGGACATGTTGATGCATGCAGTAACTTGTTCTCTGATTCCTCCACAATCCTGTATGTCATTTCAGTCGTCATCCAGTTATCTGTGTGGTTCAAAATCAGTGCAATGCCTCAAAGATAGTGTATAAATTCCCCTGACAGTTTCTGTTTCATATGTGGAGAATTCATGGTGAAAAAGCAGCAGTTGAATATTACGCATTTTGTTAGGAAAATTATTTTAGTTATTTTAAACTGAAACTTGGTGACCAAGATAAAATTTTGGCTCCACATAAAGTATGTAAGCGGTGCGTCGAAGATCTTAGTAATTGGTCAAAAGGCAAAATAAAAGCTTGTCGATTTGGCATTCCGATGATGTGGCGCGAACAGAGAAATCATAGTGATGATTGTTACCTCTGTTCCTGTAATGTGAAGGGGTACAATGCAAAGTGGAAATGCACCATTACGTATCCCAATCTTGCTTCTGCTATTCGTTCCATTCCCCATGGTCCAGACGTCCCTGTGCCCCACCCACCTACAAACCTGAAAGAAGTAAATTTGTCTGACGAGGATGGAACTGTATCTCAGCCTGAAGATGACTCCAGTTGTTCAGAGAGCAACGTTCACGAGCCACAACGTTTCACGCAAGAGGAACTCAATGATTTGGTGAGAGACCTAGATCTACCTAAGCAATCTGTACATCTTTTGCATGGTACAGACATCGGGAAAAGGACTCTCTGCCGTACTTTGTTCATGAGGACAATTTGGTGTTTTGCTCTGATGTAGAGGGGTTGTTGGCTCAGTTCCACATTCAGTATGATTCGTCTGAATGGAGACTTTTCATTGACTCTTCAAAACGAAGCTTAAAAACAGTGTTACTACACAATGGTGGCCGTTCTGCGTCCATTCCTATAGCTCATTCGGTGTACTTGAAGGAGACGTATGAGAACTTGGAGTTGGTACTAAACAACGTGGGTTACCAAAACCACAACAGGTTGGTATGTGGGGATTTACAAGTATTGTGTATGGTGCTGGGACAGCAGGATGGGTACACCAAATACCCTTGCTTTCTCTGTTTATGGGACAGTAGAGACCGAGAAAATAACTCGAAGCAAACACATTGGCCGCCAAGACGTCTCGTTGTTGGTGAAAAGAATGTCCTCAGGGAAATATTGGTACCCCCGAAGAAGGTTTTATTACCACCTTTACATATCAAATTATGCTCATGAAACAATTTGTTAGGTACTTCCCAAAGATAGAGCATGCTTCAAGTACTTGGTATCCAATTTTCCAAGTTTATCGGAGGCAAAACTGAAAAAGGTTTTTTTTGTTGGCCCGGATATTAGAAAACTCATATCCCACAAAGACTTCATATTACTTGGTATCCAATTTTCCAAGTTTATCGGAGGCAAAACTGAAAGAGGTTTCTTTTTGCTGGCCCGGATATTAGAAAACTCATATCCCACAAAGACTTCATCCGTTCAATGACTCCAACTCAAAAAGAAGCTTGGTTTGCCTTTAACGTGGTCATCAAAAACTTTTTTGGGAAACCATATGGACCCAAAGTACAAGGAAATGGTGGCAACAATGTTGAACGCGTTCCAAAGGTTGGTTGCTCCATGAGCTTAAAAGTCCATTTTCTCAACGCACACCTTGACTATTTTCCTGACAACTTGGAAGCAGTGAGTGAAGAGCAGGGAGAACGTTTCCATCAAGATTTCAAAGAAATGGAACGACGGTATCAGGGGAACTGGAGTGTTACGATGATGGCAGACTACTGCTGGATGTTGTATAGGGATCTTCCGGAAGCCACCTACAAGAAGAAAAGCTCAAAAAGATGTTTGGACGTAAAAAAAAGACGATTTCACAAGCAATCTGATTGAGTGTTGTGTTCATTTTGTCGTCACCTGTGCAAATTAGTTAATAGTGTTTCTGTAAATACAATATTTGTGTTACGATTTTAATTATGTTTCTGTAAATAAACTAGTTGTGTTAGGATATTGTTTCAACAATGACCACCCGTTTGTTCGAAAACCAGACGTCCCAGGACAAAACGGTTGTCATTCTTGGATTCAGCGCACCACAAAACGTACGAATCAGTTAAAAAAAAAACGACCAAACCGCTGACCATTTTTTTTTTTTGCAATTATAATTTATTAGTAGCAGTATCAAAATGCATGTTTAAGACATTTTCTATTAAAAACACGTTAGGTATCCCATGATTAATATACAACATAAATCAGTTATCTACCGAGAGGGTGTGACTAAGTGGTAGAGCGTTTGCTTAGCATTGGGGAGATTTTGGGTATAATCCCAGCGACCGACCATCCTGACAGAGGGTTTTCCAGGGTTTTCCCAAGTCACACCAGGCAAATGCCGGGATGGTACCTTCAACGTAACCCTGTCCGACACCTTCCCGAATCCTTCCCCTCCACTGTCCTGGCCTGAGCCTTAGATGCCTAAAGATCATAAATAAAATTCAAAATAAATCAGTCAATTGATGCTCTAACGCAGACGTCTGTTACAGCTTTATACAGAACTTTGTTTCTTACATTGCAGGAGGCTTTATTTCAATAAATGGTGAGACAAAGAGAAATTTTCTTAAGTATTCACCTAAGCAAATGAAGAGAGCTCTCGGTCATGTTAGAAAGTGTGTTCCGGTGGCTATTGTTGCTCAAAATCATGCCATTCCTTCCAGTTCCTGTAGGGACAAAGCGAAGGTGGAAAAGACGGATGGGTCAAGAAAAGTTGAAAAAAGACGGAGGAGAATTGCTAATGAATTGGATATTGTGTGTAGAAGGACCAAGTTTTCCTGGATCGAAAAATCAAAACTGTCACAAAAGTGGCAGAAAAAGATGCAACAGTGGAGATTACACAACATCAATAATTGCGTTTTAAAAAATGAAGGATTTTTGTCCTTTGTTGCAAAAGGTGTTGAACAACATTCACCCATCTATATATTAAAATAAATTGCTAAAGCTTTGGCCAGTCCGTCCGGCCTTTACACTGGACCGATTTGGATCTCCCTACTTTTACAATATTCGGCTTAACACGTAGATGAGCAATCAATAAACCGGATTCCTCTCTGTCAAGCTTGAACTGAGGGAGATGTGTTTGAGTGTTCTCCCCTATGTATTCCTCCCACAAGGCTTTGTCCAGTCCGTCCGGCCGTCTACTGGACCGATTTTGATCAATCTCTTTTTAAAATATCAGCATAACACGTAAAGTAAGCATCAAGAAACCGCATAGCTCTCCGTCAAGTCTGAACTGAAGGAAAAGTGTTTAAGTGTTCTCCATTTGTACAGTTAATCCGGCCTTTCTACTTGACCAATTTTGATCATTCTGTTTTTAAATATCCATTTTAACACGTAAATTAAACATAAAAAACCGCATAGCTCTCCGTCAAGTCTGAACTGCAGGAGAAGCGTTTGAGTGTTCTCCCTTTGTACAGTCCGTCCTACCGTTTTACTGGATCGATTTTAATCATCATCTTGTCTTGAAATATCCGACTTAACATGTAAATGAGGCATGAAGAAACCGCACAATTCTCAGTGAAATCTGAACTGAGTTGTTTGAGTGTTCTCCCTTTGTACAGTCCGTCCGGCCATTCTACTGGACCAAGTTTGATCATTATTTTTTTTAAATGTCCCGCTTAACATTTATATGAGGCATCACGAAACCGATCTCTTCCGTCAAGTTTCAACTGAAGGAGAAGTGTTTGAGTGTTCTCCCCTATGTATTCCTTATGGGGAATCTATATTAAAAAAAAAAAATTCCTAAAACTTTGACCAGTCCGTCCGGCCTTTACACTAGACCGATTTTGATCAATCTTTTTAAAAAATATCCGACGTAACACGTAGAGGAGCCATCAATTAACCGTATTCCTCTCTGTCAAGCTTGAATTGAGGGAGAAGTGTTTGGGAGTTCTCCCCGGTGTATTCCTTATGGAGGGATATTTATTATATTTCTCACAAAATTTGTTCAGTCCGTCCGTCCGTTCTGCTGGACCGATTTTGATCATTCTTTTTTTAGAATTTGCGGGTTTATACGTGGATAAACCATCAATAAAACGCATTCCTTTCTGTCAAGTCTCAACTAGAGGAGAAGTGTTTGAGTGTTCTTCTTTGTCCAGTCCGGCCGGCCGTTCTACTGGACCGATTTTGATCATTCTTTTTAAAATATGCGGATTAACACGTGGATGATCCATCAATAAATTGCATTCCTCTCCGTTAAGTCTCAACTGAAGAAGAAGTGTTAATCCAAAATGGCCAATCAGAAAGGCGTTTCCCAAACCACTGAAACTAGAGAAACGAAATTTGGTATGAAGGTGTATTATCACGAGTGGGTCACGATAATATAGGAAAACGTTAAAACGTCGCCCATCTTAATCCAAAAGGGCCGCCAAAAGACATTTTCCAAACCACCAAAACTAAAGAAACGAAATTTGGTATTAAGCTGTCTGTACCAGCACGAGTAGGTCACGATAATATAAAAAAACGTTTAAAGAAAAGTTACCGTCTTAATCCAATAATTTCCGCCGAAAAAGTAATTTTCCAAACCACTGAAACTAGAGAAACGAAATTTGGTATGAAGGTGTACCGTCACGAGTATACTACAATAAATGGATCAAAACTCCTCTATGGGGTAGCAGGCCCCGGGGGTTTGGAGGCAGATCTTGATCATGGATGCACAGTCCCTCGGAGAGTCTGGTTACGATAAAGGGGACGCAGCTACGAAAACTCCCGAAGTTAGGGGCGCAACTCGCCACGGGGAATCGAGTATTGGTGACACCCCAATGACTGTTGCCAACATATTTTATTCCCCCCGCACCAGTGGGCGGGCAATAAAATTTTAAATTTAAATGTGGATTGTTGTAAATAAAAATATGTAGGTTCAATGTTTCATTATAGTACTTTTTGGCAGGAGTATTATTATTATTATTAGTAGTAGTTGTTGTTGTTGTAGTGGTGGTAGTAGTAGTAGTAGTAGTAGTTGTTGTTGTTGTAGGAATAGGAGTATTAGTAGTAGCAGTATTTGTTGTTGTTGTAGGAATAGGAGTATTAGTAGTAGCAGTATTAGTAGTAGCAGTAGTAGTAGTTGCGGTGGTTGTGGTGGTGGTTGTAACAGATACAGCATATTTGCTCCATGGAAGCGCAGACGCCCACGCAGCTTACCACGTGTAAGCGAGTATTGGTAACTGTCCCAATGAATGTTTCCAACATATTATATTCACCCCGCACCTACAGGCGGGTACTTTACCTTTAGGATTGCAGTATTTTTTTCTTTGAAAGCTCATTAAATCTATTTTCATATGTAAAAAATTGGATGGGCCATCAAAGCACTAGGGAGAAAAGCGAAATATTATAAATATCAATGTAAAAAGTAATGTAATCTTACACTGCTATCTTCATTTTTGAATTTTATTTACAGCCTTTAGGCATCTAAGGCTCAGTCCTGGATACGGGAGGGTAATGGTGTTGGAAGATGTCGGGCAGGGGCTATAATGACGGTGCCTGCCGTGATTGAAGAAAATCCTGGAACGGTTCTGTGCTTCAATGATGGAAGGTGTTTCATGGAGGGTTGGAAAATTAAAAAGTATTATAAAGATTTATTAAGATAACCAAACGGGCCGCAGGCCCACTTGCTATGAATTTTCGGGATAATTTTGAAAACTCAATTTTCAAAAAATCCATAAATGCCGGATTCTCGGAAACATATTCAAAAACACAAAATTTTCTTTTTAAAAACATATCCAAAAATGTAGGATTTTGAGGAACATTTTCAAAAACACAAAATTTTTGAAAACATGTAGGAAAATGTTTGAAAACATTAAAATATTTTAAAAATAGTATCGTAAAACGTCCAGTCACCCAGTGGCTTTCACTGGACCGATTTGAGGGATTTTCCTTTTCTAAAATGTTCCTAATTACGCCTAGATATGTAATGAAGCATTCGCATTCTTCTCCTCTTTATCAACTTTAAATAAAACAGAATCTGATTTTCCTCCCTATGTATTTCTTATGAGAATCTTTTCTGCAGAAGTTTTGTCCAGTCGCCCAGCCGTTTCTACTGAACGGATTTTCATGAATGTTTATTTTTTAATTTTCGTATTTACACACAAATATGTTATCAAGCGGCCGTGGCCCTCGAGCCCGAGGCCTTGGCTTAGCATTTGGGAGGCCTTGGGAAGAGTTTCAGCGGTCGACTATTCTGACTGAGGTTTCTCTAGGTTTCTTTCTGTCACACTAGGCTAATTCCGGAATGGTACCTTCAAATTAGGCCCTTACCGATACCTTCCCGCTTCCCTTACTCTCCCAAAACCGGCCTGAGCCTTAGATACTTTAAGGTCATAAATAAAATTAAAAGAACTAGGTATGTTACGAACCATTCGCATCCCTCTCTTTCTAGATCTTTTTGCGGAGCAGCGCACACAATAGTCGAGTGCACTCTGTTAATCCTTTCTTGAACTATCGTATAAAGAACACTCGGACCCGGCTCTATTTCAATTGGTTCCGTGGTGCATTCGCTTACGTTTTGGATTTCGGTGCCAAAGGTACTCGGTTCGATCCCAAATCTTGCAAAAATATTTTCTGACCGTTTTCAAGAAACATCAAGTTTTCTTTGCTTATCTATATTTAAAATAGTTTCAAAATCTTTTCTCCAGCCGCTCAGACGTTAGTAGGTAAAAATGTGGGAGCTAACCCAGAAGAACTTTCATTGATGATTTTTTTATATAAAAGATTGCTATCCGTCATTGTATTTTGGGAAGTCATATTCTATTGGTTTGCCAGCCTGTATCTTCTCAGAAACTAATATCATCACTGTCACTTACGAAAAAAATATTACATCGTCTGAGCTATTTCCAGTTTCTCTGGGTCAGTAGTTCAACACGCTAAATTCAAAAGTTTTGATCGGTATCCTGGAAGATCAAAATCCTACTTTAGGGTAAATTATTTAGTTACTGAAGATGAAACTGAAATTCTACAATACCCGCTGAAGTTTTGGACAGTTTAGACACGGGTGGCTTATCACCATATTCTAGAACTGAAAGAAGGAGGATCTATGCGATGTTTTTGAGGAACTTAACTTAGAACAAGGCTTACATAACGACAAAAAATTAATTCTTCACAAAATATGTGATAGCTTCTTAGATCTACAAATTACAACTGAGGTTAATGTTGACTAAATTGTACTTCTTCCTCGCTTTCATTTATCGCCATCTGACTCTACTTTTCCATTTTGTTCCAAAACAATTCAGTTTACAATAATTCAATTTGCATTCTATATGACAATAAATAAGACCCCAGAGCTAGCCCTCACCCTCAATATTGTAAGCATATATTTGCCTGAAACTCTGCTCAGCCATTGCCTGTTGTATGTAACACTATCGTGTGCTAGATCTTTTGAGAATGTAAAAATGGAACTAAAACCAATAGATTGACGCACCACGAACATTGTTTGGAAAATTTTTGTATATTTAAAAAGTATTTTATATTTTTTGCACTATAATAATTACTGATTAATGATATTATTTTCTCTTCTGTGTTTGTACTTTACTTTACAACATTCTTCTTTTCTAATACTTCATTACCTCTCTTTTTATCTATCCATTTCCCTTATTTTAAAATGGGGACGCGGGTACACTAGTCTACTATTAAATTAGGTTTCAAACCGTGTGCAATCATACCGAGAAATTCGAAGGAAGTCAGATTAAGTGAAACAAACGAAAGTGACTAAGAGGTCAATGATTAAATTACTTCGAAATCAAATATCCAAAAGACAAAATATGTCGTACAGATACTTGAAGATGCAATGGGAGATGAGAAAGTAAACCTACTTAAGAGACCTGATACGTGAGAAAGAAAGAATTAAGAAACATCTTTTTATGAAGTATAGCAATAGATCTGAAATGCAGCCTGTAAATTTTAGTGGAAGCGTTGTTGAAATGGAAGGGTGATGAACGTGAACAAGCATTTCAGCCTGAAAATGGTATTACTTTGAATTCACGTCTTTGCTCGCCAACAACTGCATCAGTTCCGCTCAGAACTCCTAAACCTTCCAACCTCTACTCCGGCTTCCATACCTTCTCCTCGAAAACCCCAAAGAATCAAATTCAACACTCCCTTTTAGTGTTCCGAGTCCTTTCAAAAGAACCCTATTTCCAGTAATGACGAAACAAAAATCGAAATTAAATATAAAAGTAAAATATAAAAGTTATAAAAATAATACATTTTTTTAAAAAACAGACTTTTCTTCAATTATTCGTCCTAGAAAGTAAAAAATATGTTTTTATGTATGACTAAAAGAAAAGAATGGTGCGCGCTCTCATATACAGTCACTTTATAAATTCTTCAATTGGCGCACCCCATGCTTTTTTTCAGTCATGCATAAACAAAACTATTTTTTACTTTTTAGTCCAAATTGTTTAAGAAAAGTATGTTTTTGAAACAGTTTTTTATTGTTTTTTTTAGTTATTTCGGTATTCGGATACTTTTCTCAAGTTGATCTTGTAACCCTAATCCTAAAGTGTTCTGCAGCCAGCCAAGAGTAACGTTGTTGCGGGTTAGTACTTCTTTTATGATATAGGAGTTCTTACTAAAAATAAATTATGGTTCTAAAATATATAGAAATACATGAAAGGAACAAGGGAAATTGTATTGTTACTCGACTTACGTCGCTGTACAAAATTTTATCATTGTATGACGTCGGGAAATGAGCAGGGTCGGATTTATGCATGTAGGCGCCCAAGACTTTCAGCGCTCCTGCTCCTTCCCTTATCCTTCTCCTCCACCCGTCATTTCCTTTCTCAACTAGTGACGATCAAACACGGGTGTTTATTCATAGCAGAAAATTCCCAAAATAGGTTTCCATGTGGGTGTTTATATATTTCCGTCTAAATGTCGTGTTTCTTTCTTTTCTTATGGTTAATATGATACTTACTGGCATCATCAGTAAAATATATAAATTAATCACTTTGTTACTGTTTCGAATTTAAACAATTATACTAATTTGGAACAGAAATTCAAATTCCAACTTAAGTTGTATTTATAAGTCACCGTTGCTTTCTCTTTGGCATTTAGGTTGAGTCAAACTTTTTTGAATTGAAAATACATTTTAAAGAAGGTTTGCTATATACTTGGTAATTTTCATTATCCCCATATGTAGATTTGTAGAGAGAGTTATGTTAGTGTACTTAATTTTCAGTATCAAATCATAAAAATGGAGCTCAGTTTTTTGGAAATGTTATGTTAAATCAGGATGATTCGTACTGTAAATTATTAGAATATATATATATTTGGAAAATTTCGTAGTACTTTTGAAGTATTGAAAAGTGATATGTCCTAAAATAAAGCGTTTCTGCCCTAAGAATAATTGGTAACTCAAAACTGCTCAATATGTGCACCTTTGGGCCTAATCAAATAAAGGAATCCGTACTAATCAAATTTCAATACTTTTCATAAATAAAATGCTATCATGAGAGTTATTAATAATTTTTGAAATTTCAAATATTTCAGCAATCCGTTCTTACAACATAAAAGGAATTTCATTGTTTCTCTGTTTGTGGAAGTGGTATGCAGGACTCTTATCTCTCCATTTTATTCATGTTTCATGGGCATTCAAATTCCGGAGGAAAGGACAACAACTAGCTTTATTTTAAGACAGAGCAGGTACAGGCCACAGACTATAAGGTATCACTGATTACTAAAGAGTGTTTCATTACTCGTAAGGAAGCTTGATGAATCTGTGTATTTTACCGAATCTGTGGACAGTAAAGCACTAACTTTTTATTTTCAAATTTGCAATTATATAATGACAACATTGAATTTCAACAATTTTATAGGGAAATGTGTCGTTTCTCCCTTATGTAACATTTAAAGTAGTTTAACTTGCGGTATAATAATAAAGTTTACGATAAACACACAATTTTGGGGCGGAAAAAACAAAAATGAGAAAATACCCATTTTTTTCTCCCTCCTACTGGGAATGTTTCCAACCCACATAACTATTCCCACCTTCACGTTATGGCAAATAAACTCTCTTTGTTCTCTCTCCATTTAATAATAATAATAAGGAAATAATTATTTAACTCTGCTAATATTGTCATTTACACAATAAGGTTCCATAATATTATCATTAATGAAATAATAGCATTAAATGTCATCACATTTTCTCCTTGCTATATAATATTTATTAATTCATCCTTTTTGTCACTTTTTTCGTGAAACAAAAAAGATATAAAGGTTTACAGAACTGAACCATGCAATGTATGAATCAGTCGGTATATCCGTCCACCCATGAATACGTCGCTCCTAAACCAAGCCGGAGTGGCTCAGTGTTAGAGCGTTCGCTTAGCATTTTGAGGTCATGGGTTCAATTCCAGTTGCCAGTCATCCTGATTGAGTTTTTTCAAGGATTTACTTCGGTCACAGCAGGCAAATACCATGGGCGACAACTTTCCACATCTTTTTCACTCCCCTATCCCGGCCTGAGCCGTAGATGCCTAAAGCCTTAAATAAAATTATAAAAAAAATCACTTCGCTCCTAAAAACTAGTAATTTCAGAATAAAGATCTAGGAATGGACCAAAGCAATACTACAAATTTATTCGCTACATTGAATACATGGACTCTATCTTAGGAAATATTTATCTCCTGAAGATATTAGGTGAAGTTAGAGAAAAAATTAGGTTTGTTTCTACTGTCATAACAAACAGGTTCGGATATTTTTGAAATTTTTAGTCATTAGCCATATTTAGATCAGACCGGGAAAGGTATGGAATGGTAGCTACCGGTGCCTTAGTTAAGTTCCATCCTGACATCCGTGCGGTGAAATTGAAGGAAAATCGGGAAAACCTTAGTCAGGACGGTCGGTAGCAGGATTCGAACGCACGGTATCTACTCATTGCCCTCCAAAAAATAAGTTTAAGAAAAGACACTTAAGTTTTCCTCATATACAGAAATCTAGCATAAATTATGCCTTCCTGTACTGTATATAGAGTTCCTCAACACGAAGTATATATTGCCCATTTTCCGAGGTATACATGACTGGCAGATCCTACATATAGCTTTTAGTAAAAATAATTATTGATGTGTATAGAGACAAAAGTAGAAATAAACAATATTCCTAATATACGTACTAATGTTTGTTTTAATATTTCTAATGTAAATTAATCTAAATTAAAATAGTATGAAGTCAGTTATGTGTTAGTGCTTGGCGTTCCCCTGCATTGTCTTTAATGTATTTGCTAAACAATTTTTCGTCTCGCGTTTTAAATGGCGACTTCTGATTTTACCTGTAAACTGCGCAGTTGAGGATTAAAATAGTAAAAGGGCGGAAGCCGTCATCACCTGTGACGTCATACTGACAGGCTCCTTAGGCGCCCATTGTAAACACAACGACCAAAGTAGAGATGGCAATCCGCTCGGCTCGAGCGGCGAGTCTAAAGCTCGAGCTCGACTCACTGTAACCGAGTCGCAGGGTGAGTCTCTCTGAGCAGCGACTCGGCTCGACTCGAGCACATAGTGAACGCCGACTCGGCTCGACTCGAACACATAGTGAGCGCCGACTCGACTCGACTCGAGCAGTTCTGAGTACAGACTCGACTCGACTCGAGCACCTACTGAGCACCGACTGGATTCGACTCGAACACATAGTGAGCGCCGATTCGACTCAACTCGAGCAGTTGTGACCGTTGACTCGACTCGACTCGAGTCGAGCTAGTCGTTGACATCGAAAAAGCTCGAAGGGAATTGGTGACTCTATCGTCCAGCCGGCTTATGCTGGTTGCAATCAGCCAACAACGGCGTAGGGAATTGGCGATCCCATCGTCCAGCCGGCTTTGCTGGCTGCAATCAGCCCTCGCAGCTAAACATCTACGCTGCTTGAAAGGAGGACCAGCAGAGAGGATTTCATTTACTTTCACCTCATTTTCATCCGCAGATGATTCATTATTTCATTTCCTCTTGTGCTGCGACTTGCGCTTCCACGCAATGTCAACGGATGTATTATGGATGTACTTGTATTGGCGCTGGCCCCTGGGACCCGTGGAAAGAGGGCAGAACCATTGGATAGCGCCTAGTTCTTAACAGCAGATTCTTGGATGGTCTAGCTTGTTGAGGCTGGGAATTGCGCCATTGGGGGGCTCTTCGGACCTTTGGTCTCGCCAACACTGGGGGGAGTGGGTATCCCAAATATCCATCAGTCGGGAGTGCAAGTGATTTCGACGCCAAGTCTTTGGACTTCACCTCGATTTCCAGCTTGATAACAAGGGTGATGAGGGTAGTACCCGACAGCCTCGTTGGCTCCTCAGAACGAAGATGGAGAAGTGTGGGCATTTACGGCTTTCATTCATCATGGCTCCATCGCATCCTAACAAGTCGCCTTCGCATACAGACAAGGAGAAGAAGAAGACCAAGAGACAGAATGAAGAGAAAGTAACTGAAGATAATAGAAAGAAGGCGCATATAGTTACCGAAATAACTAGTGACACCGCAGAGAAAATCGAAGTAGAGGAACAGACAAGTATCGTACCGACTATCACACGATATCTTGTTATTAAAGTAAAGAATGAAGCAGAGAATCCAGGTGGTTTGAAGGGGTTATCCCCTTTCATTATACAAATACAACTGAATTATGTCGCAGGCGAACTTGGACATCTTAAAAAGCTTCGGAACGGCACTTTGCTCGTGGAGACATTCACTAACAAACAGTCAACTAATTTCTTGAAAATGAAGACCATAGGACAATTCGACGTTCAAGTTGAACCGCATCGTCAACTAAATTATAGTCAGGGCGTAATATCTTGTTGGGACTTGCAAGATGTCCCTAAAGAAGAGATTGAGGATGAACTTGCCAGCCAAGGTGTAGTCAATGTTAGGCGCATTAAAACTAGAAAGAGTGGAGAACTGCGACCCACGAGTTCGTTAATTTTGACGTTTGCCATGCCACAGCTCCCCAAGGACGTGAAGGCAGCTTTCTATTGCTTACCTCTCCGTCTGTATATACCGAGCCCGCTCCGCTGTTTTAAATGTCAGCACTATGGACACACCAGCACCTCGTGTAAGGCGACCTCTGCCGTATGTGCAATATGCGGTACCAGTAGCCATGGCGGGGATCCTTGCACATCACTGAATCCTCAGTGTGTTAACTGCAAGGGTGATCACACGGCCTGGTCGCGTAACTGTCCGGTATTTAAAGAAGAAAAACGCATTAGAGAGCTGATGGTGATTGAGAAAAAATCTGCTGGAGATGCAAAACTTCGCGTAAAAGAGTCTCAACGCACCCTTCCATCTGGTGCGTTCTCCACTTTAGCAGCACGATTACCAGTTAAAACTTCCTCGGTTGGCACCCAGACAGTTGATGTATCAACTCAGACTAAGAGACCTCAACCTGATAAATCACCAAGAAGTCGCCAAGTCTCAGAGACTCATCAAGTTATGCCGATGCATGCTGAGATACAAATGTCTCCTGTGCAGTCTCGTAGGACTCCACGGGCTGTATCTATTCTTCGTGCCAGTAAAATTTCGCGATCTAGTCGTATGTCACCACTAGCGACGAGTATCAAACGTCTAACTACTGTTCTTGTTACTCAACTAGCACATCAAAATTCACCACCTGTTCTTAATGCGCCGAGTTCATCCCTCAAATCAGATATGATTGAGGACGATCTGATGGACTCGGAGTTTACTGTAGTCGGAAAGGGAGGAAAATTTAATAAACTTAGACTTAAAAGGTAATATTTTTATTCATCCTTATCCCAATGGCTATGCTCCAATGGAATCTTAACGGATTTCATTCCCACTATGAAGAACTGCAAGTCTTGTTATAAGATCTTTCCCCTTTTGTCGTTTGCATTCAGGAAACAAAGTTTAAAACAACTGAATCTGTGCTCTTGAAGAACTATACACTATATCGCACAGATTTTCCAACTGCTGGTCACGCATGTTACGGTGTTGTAATTGGTGTTGTTGATACGCTGTATTCAACACCTGTCCACATTGCTACGAACCTACAGGCGGTTGCTGTTCGTGTCCACCTTGAGCAGCATGTTATAATCCTGAATTTACATATCACAAGAGAACAAGACTTTACGCTCCTTGACCTTCAGAATCTCTTGCAGCAGTTACCCCAGCCTATAATTTTAGTTGGAGATTTTAATTTATATAACGTTATTTGGGGTAGTGTTCGTACATACACTACCGGCCAAAAGTATTGCATCACCACTGGTATTCTTAGAAAATGAAATAATTTCACACAATTATTTATACGAACAGGACAATTTTATTTTCTAAACAGAAATACAAGTATGTAACACAAAACCAAAATAAAATAATCTTAGTTTGAAAAGAAATTGTTCATATTTTTGATTCGTCAAAATATCCGCCCTTAGCTTTCAATACAGCATCACACAACCTAGGCATCCTCGCTAGTAGTTTCTTTAACGTTTGTGCTTCAATTTCATTCCAACATGTTTGTAAATGTTCCCACAACTGTGTTTTATTGACTGGTCTAAGTTTTTCGAACGTTTCTGTCAAACTCATCCTACAAAAACTCTATTGGATTTAAGTCAGGACTTTGAGGTGGCCACCGCATGCTGACCAAATCTTTTTCTTTAGTTTCTAAATAATGTTTACACAATTTAGACGTTTGCTTCGGGTCATTGTCTTGTTGGAAAACAAATCCCCGACCTATAAGCCTTTTGCCTCTGGGTATAGCATGTCTCTGCAAGATGCGATGATGATCTTCTTTCTTCATTGTACTGTCAATTTTTAATAAATCACCAACATTTTCACCCGCGAAACAACCCCATATCG
The DNA here is from genome assembly GCA_022664845.1 of Lepisma saccharinum. Taxonomy (NCBI): domain Eukaryota; kingdom Metazoa; phylum Arthropoda; class Insecta; order Zygentoma; family Lepismatidae; genus Lepisma; species Lepisma saccharinum. Next base: position 90,168 of record JAGDQP010002553.1, read on the forward strand.
TCACCGATCCACCACCATGTTTTACAGTTGGATTAATACATTGTTCCTTCACACGTTCTACAGGAAGTCGACGAACAAATTTTCTACGTTTGTCTCCAAAAATATCGAATTTCCTTTCGTCACTAAAAGGCACTTTATACCACTGTTCTAATGACCAATTTCTATGCCCATTGTAATCTTTTAACTTTAATTTGTTTTCTCAAAAGTGTTTTTTTTTAGTTGCAATGTATCCCTTTATACTGTGTTCTCGAAGTCGGCGTTTCACTGTAGTAATAGATACAGTTGTTTCTCGGGTGAAATTAACTTGTTTTCGAATTTCTGGGGCTGTGAGTGTTCGTTGACGTTTGCTCGCGACAACTATAAATTTATCTTCGTTTTTTGAAGTTACTCGTGGTCTTCCAGAACGTCGGCGATTAGATTTTTGACTGAGTGTCATTGAAACGTTGAATAGTGCAAACAACAGTTGATTGATGTATTTTCACTCTTTCTGCAATCTGTCGCGTAGAAAACTTTAAATTATGTAATTCAACAATCACTGCACGTTTTTCGTTACTAATTTTAGCCATAACTTTAGTATATTTAATATAAATTACGAATAAGTTGGTATCTCTTCACTGAAAGCCGGAATTTCTTCACTGATTTGTATTTACAGGTAGTCTGTTCACTGAAAAGCAGAAAAAAAATAGAAAATCAAAACTCATAAACATAATTTTAAGTAGCATCTTATTATCAATGACACTTTATTTTGTATGAAAACAAATATTCATGTTGATATTCACACCAGCTGAAAATAATTTTAAAATCATTTTTGACTGATATAGGTAATTTTACTTCTGCCAAATTAAAAAGCATAAAATGAATTCACTATAACTTACATATAACATTAAAAATATTTTTATTAAAATCAGTAACAATTGTAATTATTATTCATAAATGTGAAGCATTTCAAAGGGTGATGCAATACTTTTGGCCGGTAGTGTATGTCCGCGGGATAATACTTGAATCTTTTATTGACGCTTCAAATTTTATTTTATTAAATACTGGTGCTAACACGCATTTTAATTTGGCAAGTGGCACGTACCCAGCGATCGATCTGTCTCTCTGGAGTGCATTTCTTGCACCCATGCTGGCATGGCGTGTATATGACGATCTATGTGGTAGTGACCACTTCCCAGTAATTTTAAACTTTTTAAACCTCTATCAAGCACCACGAAAGTTACCGCATTGACATCTGAAGCGTGCTGACTGGACTAAATATGAAACTCGTGTCCAACTAGTTGATCAAGGAGATTTGCCCCTGAATGAATCGGTTGAGTACTTAAACCGTGAAATTTTGCGAGCTGCCAGATGTTCCATCCCACAGTCTGGCCGACCGCCCCGTCGGCGTTCTGTTCCCTGTTGGAACGATGAGCTCGAACTAGCACGGCGACGGCGCAGTCCCGCTCTCCGAGTGTTCAACCGATATCCTACAGGGGCAAATTTAAATGCAGTTCGACAGTCACAAGCATATATTCGACGTCTCATGAAACAGACTCGGCGTACATCCTTTCGTGAATATGTATCTTCCATTAATTCACAAACGCCAATTCCAGACGTGTGGGAACGGGTCAGACGTTTGCTAGGCAACTGTCGCTCCGAGCCATTGACTGCTCTGAAGCAGAAGAATGTCTTGCATACTGACCCAGAAGCGCTAGCTAATCTTCTTGGAGCAGTCCTTGCAGCAATATTAAGCTCTCAGCACTATAGTGCTAATTTCGTAAACATTAAACTACAGGCTGAGATAATACCTCTACGGTTACATTCTAATAATTTAGAACAATATAATGTCTCTTTCACTGAGTGGGAACTTGAAACTGCCTTGCGGGATGTTAGAAACACATCCCCTGGACTGGATGATATTCACTATGAAATGCTCCGACACCTTCCCTCCCAAGGAAAGGTCTTGCTAAATCTCTATAATCAGATCTGGAGGACTGGTAGATTCTCTGCTAGTTGGCGAGAAGCTATTGTAATTCCAATTCTGAAACCTGACAAAGGTATACTAAACCCCACAAGTTACCGCCCCATTGCTCTCACTAGCTGCGTATGCAAACTTCTTGAGAGAATGATAAACCGACGCCTAATGTGGTACTTGGAGCATAACAACTTGCTTTCTAATGATCAGTGTGGGTTTCGCCAATATCGATCAACTGTCGACCATCTAGTCAGGTTAGAGTATATTGTTCAGAACGCATTCCTCCGGAATGAACATGTTCTTACTGTGTTCTTCGATTTAGAGAAGGCCTATGATACCACCTGGAGATATGGCATACTACGCCAGCTTCATGACTGGGGCATTAGGGGCCACATGGCCTATTTTATATTACATTTTCTACGCGATCGCTATTTTCGTGTCCGTGTTAGTGATTGTTTCTCAGAGCGTTAGTTACAGGAGAACGGCGTACCTCAAGGGAGTGTGATGAGCGTAACACTGTTCGCTATTGTAGTGAATAGTGTTATGGCTTGTATTCGCCCTCCTGTGCAAGGTCTTTTATATGTTGACGACTTGACGATTGTCTGTACATCTGCGAATATCAACCTCGCAGCCCGGCAGATCCAGTTGACGCTTAACCGTCTTGTTGACTGGTCACACCAGACTGGTTTTCGTTTTTCTCCAACGAAGACAGTCTGTGTGCACTTCTGCCGAAAACGAAATTGTTTTGTAGACCCAGACCTCTTTCTTGAAAACAGACAACTCCAGTTCGTCGAGGGGGTACGATACCTTCGTTTATTATTTGGCATAAAGTTAAATTGGCGTAGTCACCTTCGTCAAATTAAAATTTGATGTACCAGAGCTCTGAATTTGTTACGTGTTTTAAGTCATCCCACTTGGGGTACTGATCATACAACCTTGTTGCGCCTTTATCGCGGACTCATTTTATCGAAGTTTAATTATGGTTGTCACGCTTATCAGCCTTACATACGCTAGATAGTGTTAATCATTCTGGAATTCGACTCTTCACTGGCGAGTATCGCACAAGCCCTGTCACCAGTCTTTGTGTCGATGCCGCCGAGCCTCCGCTCGAGATCCATCGGATGTACCATGTGCTGAATTACTTTTCCAAGATTTTATCTTTAGTTAGACATCCAGCACATAATATCGTAATCAACATAGTACAGCGGAGACTTTATGAACGCTGTGGTCACGCCACCCGACCACTTGGCATTCGAGAGTCTGAGTTGTTGATGAATCTGGATGCAGATCGTCCAACTCTCTGTTGTGTCCGTTTTAGTCTCCGTTCTCCGTGGACACTAGTTCGCCCACGGACTGATATCTCCTTGTCAATTTTCAAGAAATCGGAGACATCTATGATCGAGTTCCAGCAGCGTTTTCGTGAGATGCAGAGTCACTACCCGAATTTTATCTGTTTTTACCGATGAGTCCAAACAAGAAGAATCTGTTGGAAGGGCGTTTGTTATAAGTGGGGAAGGCCACCAATTTTGTCTTAATCCCAAAGCCAGTATTTTTACTGCTAAACTATATGCCCTTTTAAAGGATTTGGATTTTATTCTCGTTCATGGTGTCAACCGCATCCTTGTGTGTACAGATTCCCTCAGTGTTGTTCAAAGATATCCGAGAATATGTATTCTAAGCGTCCGCTCGTGCACGCCATCTGCTCTGCCGGTGGTGAGGTTGTCTTTTCGTGGATACCAAGCCATGTTGGTATCCATGGTAATGAATTGGCAGACGAAGCAGCTCGTGAGGCCTCCTTAGGAGCTAACATTGATATTCAGCATGTTCCATTTCAGGACATGTTGATAAATTATAGGCACGTTACACGGAATGAATTGCAGCGACGATGGGATGACGTTGTTGTTAATAAATTGAAAGAAATTAAGGTAACTGTTGCTCCATGGAAATCATCTTGCCGAGATAGTAGGCTTGAAGAAGTACTTTTATGTCTCCTACGTATAGGACACAGTCGCCTGACACACGGATATATGTTGGACCCAGATTGGACTCACCACATTGTAATAACTGCAATGTAGTTTTAAGTATTCATCACGTCCTTTTAGATTGCCCAGGATATACTCATCTCAGACAACGTTATAACATCCCCAATGACGTGGCGTCATTGTTAGGAGATGAACCAGGTATGTTGCGGAGAGTTTTTATGTATGTTTGTGCAACAGGTCTATCTCCGTCTCTTTGAGATGATTATGTCCCTTAGCTGTTAAGTTTTATGTAGTATTATTTTATTTTTGTGAAGGTCCATTTACAGCCTTCACGTTTTTAACTTCTGCTAAAGACTTTATACATCTTTAGTTTTTACCACTACTTTCTATTTCTGAGGATACTTTACCTCTTCAGGTTTTATTTGATTTTATTATTTATTATTTTAGTTAACAGCTATTTTAAGACGTGAGAAAGGGGCTTTCCCCGTATCGGGACGGGCGTAAGCCATAGTGCTGTTACCGCCCATAAAATTCATTTTACCTTACCTTTACCTTATCGATTCGACTCGAGCACATAGTGAGCCCCGACTCGACTCGACTCGAGTAGATATTGAGCACCGACTCGACTCGACTCGAGTCGAGCGAGTCGTTGACATCCCTAGACCAAACCACTGGTTGCTAGGTCCTAATGTGGTGCAGTAGTAAGACTAGTGTACTAGTATATTTACTTTGGATCAGTAATGATTTATTTTGTCATACATACTTAACGTTACATTATAATGTCATCGTAACTTCAGAGTGTAATTGTGACAAAGGCGGAAATCGCAGAGAGAAACTAAAATGTTGCAGAGTTAGACTATCGTGCTTTTAGGATATATGCATGCATTTATTTCAGAAAGAGTCTTCGTAACAGTAAACTTTTGGTTACTCTGAATATGTCTTGGTAGCACACTGGTTACCGTTTTAGGCCTCAAAATTGGGAGTTCCCGGGTTCAAATCTCGCTGAAGATGGTTAAAAAAGTTCCACACGAATAACACCTCGTCATGAAGAAATTGAACAATATGCAATAAAAATAATGTCAGTAACTTTCCGTAAGAAGTTCACAAACATGTGCTCATGGGGTTCTATACTTGATCCATGTTTGGACATTAACTGGACGTAACCATCGTGTTTACTTCGGACGTCCGAAAGACGTTCCTTGGGTCTTCAATTGTACTACGTCATGTGGACACAATTATGTAATCAAGAGAATGCCTATTGGGCGCACTTGTGTTCTGTAGGCAGTGACTATCATCTTTCAAGTTTCACGAAAATATAATTTTGGGGATAGTAATTTCAGATTCTCGAAAACGTACAGTTACGGAAGTAAGTACTGCGGGAGTCTAGAAATTATTTAGTCTGTGGTCAACCAGTGAGTTTCTATTTAACTCATATGTATGGACTAGATATGCAACTTTTAGGCTGTCTGTCACATACAGCTCGTCAGACATGTCACAGCTTAATCATAGCTGACTGTCTAGCTCAAAAATATAATTTAAATAAAAAGGGTAAATGTTAGTTTTTATTCAACTTCCGTAATATGTATATTTCCGTGACTGTGCAATAGGCTGTCATTATCTATCTGGAGGGTTTTCAAATCAAATTCGTTTCCGACAAAACGGATGCATTGATTATTCTCTAGAACAAGTGCGTGCACAAATCTAATGGTTATGTGGAAACATAGAGATCGTCACAATGTATGCCTGGCTGTAGTTCTAAATTTCTTCTCATAAAGGTGTGCTGAGAGAATAACGTTTCCTTATTTATTGAACTTATTCTGTACACGGCATAATTTGAAATTCAATACATAATCTGAACCAAGTTATTGATGGAACGCTGGTCAGATATCTTAATTGGTCATTACAGTATACGTAATTAAGATGTATACGATTTTCCATAAAGCAGACTGCAGAAGCTTAAGCTGTCTTAATAACGGCACTTAAAGGCATAAGGCGTAATTATTACTATTATAAGATATGAGGGTGAGTTTTAAGTGAGGCATATGAAAAGCTATCTGTAGTTTAGTTTATAACTTGACCTGTGAAACAGGTTTCATACTTAAACTTACTGAAGTGAGATTTTCCCCTGTAGTGTCATTAGCTAACGAGCGGCTGTTTTGTGAAAGCATTTCAGCAGAATGGTTGATTGGCGTATTCTGACCTGCAGAACGATGGCTTGTAGTTTGCTCTTCTTCAGAACAATTGCATGGTATAGGCTCTTCTTCTGGACTTCTGCTTCCTTCCTAAAATTAACCACCATATAATCTTACAATAAACTGTCAGGTTTGTACTACAATCTATTTACTTATACAATGTATGTTTGTAAGAAACACGACAATTAATTTGTTTAATAAAAAATACATTTCTTTAATAAAATTACTTGCTTTAATACAACTACATGTAATAATTTTTGAACAAGTTTTTCGCTACTGTGTCATGAAAAACATACAAGATGTTGTGCTCAGAACGTAATTGTAGCTAGCTCGCGAACCTAAGATAGTAGATCATATTTAAATCAATAATAAATTAAAGCAGAAACCTGTGAAAGTATTACCTAATCCAATTTTTTTGTCTAAACCGTAGTGTGTTGCTTCAATAAGTTGTGACAACTTTTCTCTATAATTTCAATTTCACTCATTTCACAGCCGTTTAAACATTTACAATCGGGATAAAATGTGAAATGAATTATTGATTTAAATGGTATATGTTTCAGGTGTTTATCTTATCTTTATCGCTCCTAATACTTTTATTTGTAGAGAAACTCGTGGAATGGTTCGAAAGAGAAAGATTGTAGGACTATGGATATAACTGCGCCGCCGAGAGGCCGAGTCAATAGTTGGAGTTTACTGACGGAGCTATTAACGTCCGGTGGTATCCATGTAGCCCGTAGCTTATGGATGATACCGTGCATTGGTAACGAGGCAGAGCGTCAAGGGACAACGATACCTCGGTTGTCGGGTTCTGCACATACACCCCTCCATGCGCCAGCCTGTATATGAAGGGTACGCAAGCATTGCAAGCAAGAATTTTAATAGGCGGAAAGGTGTAATTGGGTAGAAATTAAGATGAAGTAAAGTTTTATGTACAAGGATATACGAAGGATATATAATTTTTAGAGTTCCTTTTCATGGTACCGAAACATCCAATTTTCGTCCAAATCCAGCAATAGACAGCGGAAGTACATGCAATCGACACCCCAAACTGAATATCACAATGAGATCCAGGTAGAGACATCCAGTGGATGTCAAAAACACGTCCGAAAGTGGATATCCCAAGTAGATCGAAGTAGCAAATCGAATGTAGGTCGTAAACACCCCGGAGGCTTGACACCCCAAAGAGATTCAAGGAGAGATATCCAATGGACGTTAAAAACACTTCCGAAAATTGACACCCCAAAGAAATCCAAGTAGGGACATCCAATAAACTTCAGAAACACGTCCAAAATGGACACTGAAAACTACAGAGTCAGTGATTGTACCAGATCCGCCTGTGGAAGGGATTTTCGAATTTGATTTTATTATTTCTTTAAGGCATCTAAGGCTCAGGCCGGGATAGTGAAAGGGAAAGGATTCGGGAAGCTGCCGGTTAGGGGCTATTTTGAATGTGCCATCTTGACATCTGACCGGTGTGACTGAGGAAAGACATGGAAAAATAAGAGTAAAGAATGTCGGTCGCTGGGATCACAACCTCTCGAATGCTACGCCAACGCTCCACCACTGAACTACGGTGTGTAGAATCGGTGTCACACCCCTAAATTCTCGAGCGTATCCCCAACTCGAAAATATTTTCGGTAAAAATTTATATAAACCATGCAAAACTGCACTTACAATTTTGACTTTAACCAAAACTAATCATCCTGGCCCAATCCCTGTACAGCTGGCCCAATCCCTGTACAGAGTTATTTTGTGTACACTATTGCGTAAGATAAAGTCACCACGTAATAGATAGGCGTCTAATTAGAAACACCTTATTATTAACATAATAATGTGCTTTTGTGTGGCAACAACAACAGATAATTTTTGTTTGTGCTCACTTGACACTGTGTTGTTTGGAGCGAATTGCTGCGCCGTTAATTAGCTTATGTAGAGTACATGTTGTTTGCGTCTCCTCCAGTCTCTACATTGGTTGTGATGATAGGGAAAATTAACTAAATATTAAAGTTTGAATAGAAAGATTGTTTCCTGAATGGTAAAGGTGATAACAGAATATTTTCATCTTAGATTTGAATACATATGACTTTCCTTTCAGCTGAAAGAACCATATTAATCTAAGCTATGGTGATCTTAATAAGATATATCCAAAGTTTCCTCATAAGATATAGTATGTGAGTATAACTATGTGAACAAAATATAAAACAAAGTTTGGAATTCCACGTATTAATTGCTGCAATCACCAAAGTTTTAGATTGTAAGTTTTAATACCTTGCCTTGGTTGTGTACTTGCATATCGTTTTTAAAAATAAGTTAACGCGTCTAAACCTGAAATTTGAGAAATGAAGGATACAGGAAATGAAGGGAAAGGTACACTTAAAAAAATAAGTTCGCACTTGAAACAAGTACTACACTATGGCAGCTAACGGCTTAGAAATTTTGATTCCAAAAGCTCAAGAAATCACTAAGTTAGAGCGGTTTTAAGAATATGAAAAGCAAGAGAGTTAAAGGGAGATTTGTAACTTTAAAATGCGTTTTAGAAGAAATCTCCTTCCATGCACCTCTCTTCTTTTCTTGTACGCTTCAAATGTTTATATTAAAAGGCAATTTGTAAGCTAAAACAGCTTTCATTCAGTGTTTCAGTTGGTCTATGATGTTAGCTGCTGTACTTTTCTAATTCTACCAAAAAAAAATAATTTTATTAAAATTCAGGTAGTTCTTATTTGGAACATTTTCGAAAATAAATTAATTTCGTACCTTTCATTTTTACGTTAAAAATCACAAATATATATATTTAATTTAACTTAAATTGATGTAATTTATAAATAGAATAAATAAGTGAAACAATTACAGCGAAAGTATCTACCAATTACTTACAATTACTCATTTACAAGCAGTTAAAACAGTGTCTCTTATGGGTTACTATACTGTAAACTAACTACTCAGGCAAGGCAGGCTTGACAGCTAGTTACTTCGTAACACAGCCCAGTTGTCCAATTTGTCCGGGATACAGCAGCAATTAACTAACTAACTCTATGGCTTATGGAACTCGCAAGTTCATCGCCGCAGTAACAAACACAGCATAGGATTCTATCCTGCGCAGTATCAAGCCAGTTTTCATCAAGAACACCTACTTCTCGAAGATCTCTTCTAATATTGTCCTCCCAACGACGTATCGGTCTTCCCAATGACCTCTTTCCGTCCGGCATTCCAACCATGATAGAATATAATCTTCGTTTTCCCCCATCCGCGTATACAAACAGTTGATTCAAACCATTCAATGATAGCCCCTTTTTGTCCCCTTTAATTTTTAATATCGCATATTCTAACGCGAAGTTAAACAGTAGTGGTGACAAGGCATAGCCTTGTTTCAATCCGTTGCGAATCTTGAAACTATCTGACATATTATTACCTATCCGTACTCTGCTTATGGGGTCGCTGAGACACATCTTCATTAGTTGAACCATTTTTTTTTCGGAATTCCAAATCGTATCAGGATACTGTATAACTTTTCCCTTTTGATAGAATCATATGCTTTCTTAAAATCAATGAATAGATGATGAACCGTCCCATTGTATTCCCATTTCTTCTCCAAAATTTGTCTCCAAGCAAACATCTGGTCCAACGTGGATCTATTTCTTCTAAATCCACATTGGTGATCTCCAATTATTTCATCTACGTATACACTTAGGCGTGTTAACAGAATATTACTTAATACCTTGTAACAGGTTGGCAGTAACGAGATTCCGCGGTAATTGTTGCAGTCCGACTTATCGCCTTTTTTGTAAATCGGAACTATTATTGATGTTTTCCACGCCTTTGGGAGCTCCTTCTTTCTCCATATAGCACTTATCAATTTATGTAGTTCCTTGATTGGTGCCGTTGATCCTGTTTTAATTAATTCGGCTGGAATATTGTCTATTCCTGGTAGTTTGAAATTTTTCAATTTCTTAACCGACATTTCGATCTCGATCTCGCTAGGTTCGGGTATCCACGGTTCTGCGGTATGGATTTCAAATTCCTCTGTTTGTTCCCCGCTGTGTACATTAAGAAGTTTGTCGAAATAACTTTTCCACATATCGACAATTTTAGTAGGATCAGCCTGGAGATCTCCACGTTCATTTCTAATCATTCCTAACCTCGGCTGGTAACCTTTTCTTAACGAGTTTACCCCTTTGTATAGATCTCGTATGTTATTTGTCTTCCCATTTTCCTCAATCTCCTGAATCTTCTGCGTCAGATACTCTCGCTTTTTGTTTCTGAAACCGAGTGTTACGTCTCGTTTCGCGTTACTGTAGTGGTTGGTATTTGCTTCGCTTTTATTACTTAGCCATCGTTGCCTTGCTTGTTTTCGTTCCTCATGAAGTTTAATACATTCTTCATCAAACCAAGGTTTGTTTCTCTGTTGTTTCTTCTCACCTACGCGTTCCTTCGCTGCGCTCTTAATTGTTTCACGAATTGCCTCCCACATCTTACTTACATCAATTTCATTATTAATATCATCATTATTATTACTCGAGTCGGCTAGGACATCGAACCTATTTGAGAGTTCGAGTTGGTAATCTGCTTTTATGCTCGGATTATTTAATCGTTTAACTTCGAATTTCAGTTGTGTTGACCCCTTGCTTTCTCTGTTCGCGATGCATAACTTTTCCCTTACTTTTGTGATCACTAATTGATGGTCGGTGTCACCTTCCGCTCCTCTGTACGACCTAACGTCCATTATGTTGGTGTGTCTTCGTGTGTCTACTAATACGTGATCGATATGATTGAGTGTTATGCCGTCCGGAGATACCCATGTGTATTTGTGTATGTCTTTGTGTTCAAAGTACGTGCTCTTTAACAGTAAGTTTTTCGAAATCGCGAAAATTATCAGTCTTTCTCCATTGTTGTTGGTCTTTCCGTGAAGACTGTATTTGCCTACAGTAGGTCTATATTTTTCTTCCCTCCCTACCTTTGCATTGAAATCACCCAACACAATTTTCGAATTATACTTCGGTAATCGGTCAAACAACCTTTCTAGCTCATCGTAGAATATATCTTTGTCGTTATCAGTAGCCAGTCGGAACATAGAGGTTTAATAAAACCGTGTTGCCCCATCGAGTACGTATCGTAACGTACGATAGTCTTTCGTTTACGAACTCTATATTCTGAACCGCCTGAAGAATAGTATTCTTAATGAGGAACCCTGTTCCAAAATCGTGAGACTGTGTTCCCCCGTAGTAGAACGTGTACTTGCCCTGTGGGATGCTATCTTGACTCTCCCACCGAACTTCTTTTATCGCTATGTCTAGCTCGTACTTCTCGGTCTCGCGTTCCGCCACCTGAAGAGCGCCCGTTTGGTATAATGTTCGTACGTTCCACGTTCCTATTCTAAGGTCTCTTAATCCTGTTCATAGAGCCCCCTGAACCAGTCCCAGCCCGGAGATCCGAATGAGGGACTAGTTTACCTCCGGAATATTTTACCCCAGGAGCATCCATGAACCATCTGTTACTGTTTCTTAACATGAAGCGGTGTAGAGTTGTCAGTTCTACGACCTCGCAGTAAAGGTTGACATTCAAGATGTCACCCTCTGTCCATCTCTGAGCCTTGCCGATGTCATCCATCTTCAGCCTCAGAGTGGTAATGGTGATGCTGCTTCCCCTCACCATGATATTTTTTCGGGGTTATATTCTCCTATCCTTTGTAGATCCCTCTACCAACTGCAAGGCAGCAGTACTGGTTTTGGTCCGCCCCGGAATATTGCCGGTACCCACCATATCTGGTCGGCATTCCCCTATCCGCCACCTGGGGAGGCGCCTGGTTTAAGACCAGTAACTCCAACCCGAGTTACGGCAGCAATTACATTTTTTAAATTTAATTCTAGGCACGCAAGAGGGAGTTTAAGTTAAATTATATCACAACAAATACTTTTCGTGGTGACATTGTATTTCCAGGTCGAGAACAAGCTTGATATTTTCGAAAACTAAATATTACAGCTAATGATACCTGACTCCTAATTATTCCAACTCAATCGTAACACAAACCATAGCTGGAGACCTGGACGCGACGTAAGTTGGGTTAACAAGAAACAAGAATGTTCACTAAATATGCGGGGAGCCAAGGTCGCACTGAGTTCGTGGACCATGGCTGGCGGCAGAGCTCAACACTGAGAGTTATTGAATAGATGTTCTAAATTAGGCCGTCGTCACGAATGTCTGAAGTAAAACTTCCTGTCGCTCTTACAAGTAACACTATTTCAAGTGGACACTCAGATCTAGAACATACATACATATTTAAAATCAGCATAAAAAAACTGAGTTTGTGTTTAAAATATTAGGTGCCATTGGCCAGCGCTTGAAGAGAAATTGATGATGCAATGGTCAGATTCTTGTCCCTGGAAAGTGATAAAAAAGTGTTGAAATACCAATAGATTTTTAAATTGCTGAAAAAAATAGAAAACAAATACACAGTAATGGGCACTGGGTGGAAGGCGCTTCCTTGTGTGTGTGTGTGTGGGGGGGGTATATTCTTCCTGGCCGTCATCTTGAAGTCCGCTATATTGAATCGCGAATGATTTTCTTAAATGAGAAGGGGTCGTGTAATATATCATCGGGTAATGATTCAATAATCTGGTTACGAAGTAAATAAAACCAAGATGCGTACAAATTCATATCGATAGGCCACTATACTCAGGAACAACTTGTATGCACATAGGTTTCATTTCCATCGTTATTTCGAGAAGAATTGGGCGTTTCCAGGCTCTTGTATTATTACCCCATGCTTGCGTCACATACCCTCATATCTCACAATATTACACTTACGGCAAAACTGGCTTCAGAAACGTATTTCTCGTAAAATTCTAGCACAGAATGATGACCCCCTTTCCATTTAAAAAAAACAATCGAGATTCAATATGGTGGACATGAAGAATATACCCTCCACGA